>BJFM01002864.1:75474-91521 GCA_016586285.1 Arothron firmamentum
TCTCTCTCTCTCTCTCTCTCTCTCTCTCTCTCTCTCTCTCTCTCTCTCTCTCTCTCTGTGTGTGTGTGTGTGTGTGTCTCTCTCTGTGTAATAAAACCCTCCATAGCCGTTGCGTCAGAAGATGAATCACTCCTAAGTTGTGTGCCAGACAGAAGAGAGCTGCAATCAGAAAGGTGCCACAAATCCAGGTGATGTGAGAACTCTCCTCCGCTCCCCGAGTAACCGTGGCGACGCCATTTCCCAGCTGCCAGGTCCACAAGGGTTTGTCGTCACCATCATCAAGGAAGCGGATTTGATCACCTTTTCTGGATGTTTCTGTCCTAATCCAGTCGTTCTGACATTCAGTCCGTCTTTCGCCGTGGAGATAAAAGTTCCCCAGTTCCCTCCCCTGCGGAGCTCCAGATTGCCCTGAAAGGATCAAAGGAGGACATCGCCGCCAGAAGTGGAACGCCGGCTGCAGCACAATAGAAAATGGCTGACTGGCATGGTCAGCCACTTCATTTTAATTGCATGGATTATGTAGCTCATTTCCGACAGCTAATGTTTCGTGCATCAATGCCTCTCCCTCTTCTTCCTGCCTTAGTGCCCCTCTTAGCTTTTCTTCCCACCAAAAAGCTAATTAAGTCCCTCTATGCTCTCTTTTGAACCACAAGGCTTTCTTACCTTCACCCCTAAAAAAGGCCGCTCACAGGGGGAATGTGGAAATAGTTGTCATTACTGGCAGTGACCCGAGGTTAGCGGAGCGATCAGCCTCTCTCACAGAACCCCCCATGAATTAATGACAAAAACGGGCTTATTTAAGCATCACATGTTCCCTCCGTCAGCAGAGACGGAGCTTCTGACTCCTCCTTCCCCAACTGGACCGTTTCATGTTCCACCAGGCGTCAGAGACGAGCCAGCTGGACAAAGACGCTAGTCCAGACGCAGGTCCATTCCATGGACTCGTCTGCAGCTGCACGCGCCGTGGGGGTGCAAGCGAAGGTTCTAAGAACCGGCAGAGGTGCATTAAGCAGCATGTTTTTGCTGAAGTCTTCCATGTTCGGCCTCCACAAATGTGCTGCATTTGTGCTTCTCTCCTCTCTTTTATGCAGAAAATCAATACGTTGTGTCCGTTCTACAAAAGTCTTTTATGTGCTAAAAATGCATGTTAGTGGAGCCGTGGAATGAGTTCTGGTTTGATGGGCCCGTACGGGCCGCGTGTGACTTGTGATGAAGCAGGATCCTGCCACTGTTGCGATAACGATGCGTTTCATCTCGTCTCCACTTGTGGCTCACATGAAACAGCTCAGCGCTGCTCATCCACCGCTTCAAAACAACTTCATTCATCCGATTATCCGCCGCTTTTTCCGCGCTGCCAATTTCATATCTGTTTCTTTTACATGCTTTTCCCTCATATGTTTGCAAAATAACGACAAAAGAGGGATAATAAAACTGATCATTCTTAAAAAACAAAAGGTTCCTGGATGTTGGGCCTGGAAATGGAGCAGTTCCAGGTGCATCATCTATCTATCTATCTATCTATCTATCTATCTATCTATCTATCTATCTATCTATCTATCTATCTATCTATCTATCTATCTATCTATCTATCTATCTATCTATCTGAATGTGTTTTGGTGTGTGAAAGCTTCGTGTTTCAAGGTTTGTTTTTCACGCTTCATCTAAAGTGGAACAAACTCTTTTCACGCTCATCAAAAGAATCAGTTTGTGAAACTGTAATTTGATTTGACGTTTCCAGGTAACACGCGTGCGACACGCGTGGGGACCGTGCTCGTGCTGCTCTGCACAACGGTGGTCCAGGGCCCGCAAATAAGCAGATGAAAAGGAACATCTGAGGAGAAAAAGCTTGTGATGATGCCGCACAACCGCCAATTAAAATTAAATGTGTATTTTAATCCTCTGGTCCTTTTCATGGCTTGAGAGGCCTATTCAGCCGTGCACTCTGGGAGAAAATGTCATTTTCTGAAGCAGATAATGGAAGAGGTGGGTGGAATCATTCTGGGCCACAAGGCTCCCATCCAGCATTGTAATATATTGCAAGCGTACTTTCATTTTGAGGGAGATTTGTCATAATAGCCAGCCAGCCGGATGCGTCCCCCCAGTTGTTGAATCTTTTCCGTGCCCGCTGGGTCACCCTGTCAAACACAGAGACATGTGCTCTTTGTCATACTTGGGCCGGCGCCGTTTTGCATTACGGAGAAGGAGAGAATGCGAGAACCTTGAGCGGGAAGCCGCGGAGCTGAACGGAGCGCGGCGCTTTCATCCTCTGCTGCTAAATGAAGGCGCTTCAGCAGATAAAACCAGGAGGAGTGGACGGCGCCCTGATCTGAGAGCAGCCGCTCGCTTCAGGACAGCCTTCCCACTCATATTTTATATATCAGGCCGAAAACTTGCTCAGATGCTCTGAAGTGAAAATAGCCTTGTTTCCCCTCCATCTTTCTGCCTCTTCTGTGAAAAGTTGATATCAAAAAACCTTTTTTTTAATCGTTTTCCTTTGTGTAGATTAAAGTCATTAAACTCTTGGTTTTAAAAGACCCCAGTTTATCTTCTAAACACACAAACACAACAATGGCGGCTGTGGAGCGAATTGGGCCCAGATCCGCAGCTCAGCGTCCTGCTCTGCTTACTCATTCTCTTTGGTTGCTCTCTGTGTTCTCGTTGATAGCTGAGAGAATATTCTAAACCGGCTCTCTTTGATTATTACTGATATGAAAAAGTGCACTTTAGTGCCGCGTGCTAATTAACTTTTAGACGAGCTCACGAGCTCATACCTCAGTCTGGTTTCACATCTGATGTCCATTTGAAGATGTGAAGGTGGGGATGTGGAGCCGGGGCTCTCAGACGCCGGCTGCCAAGAAATCCAGACCCCCCTGGAGCCAACAAGCCCCATCGCTTCAGCCACCATTTGGACGTTTTGTTGCTGCCAAGAAATATGTTTGCTCCTTTTTGATTTCAGTCAACATGCACAAATACCATCGTCTGTGTGTAATTAGCACAAAATTTTTCAAAAAAGTGTATAAACAAGAGAAGCAGAGTCAGTGACACAGACAAAATTGTTGTGGTGAAGAAGAAGGGACCCAGCATGAAGCCCTGGGGTACGCCACATGTTTCCTGCAGGCTGCAACATTCAGCTTGTACTGAATGAAATGTGGCGCGTGGCTGCCCATCTGACCCACATATAAATATATGAATAAATAAATAACGCTCCAGACGGGCAACCAGCCTCACTGGGGAGGTTTTACTGAAAGGGTAGCAGAAAATCAGAAAAGACAGAAAAGATGTAACACATGTTCTGGAAGAAGCTTTAACGGAACCATGCTTGTAAGAAGTTCAGCTTCCAGTGTCATTTAGTCTTTAGTCGCAGGGACATAAAGGGAAACAATGGCGTTCTTTTTTCAGGAGGGGTCAGGGTGAGTGCTTTCAGCCGGTGGCGTGGACACAAAAGCCTCACGCAGAGGCTAATTCACAGAGCAGCTCGCCACCATCCGAGTCCTCGGCTCGGGCTTTAATTGAGAGCGGCTGAGCCCCTGACAGAAGCTTCGGCCAACGCTTGCAAATCAAACACGCCATCACTGCTGCTTTATGAGTCCTAAAATACTCATTCTACTAGCAAAGTGAGGACACTTTAGCAAAGCGGGGCCATTTTGGCTGGGCTGTTTGAGGGTTTACATTTGGTTTAATTTTCAGCTCAGAGTTGGCTTTAGGTTAGGGTTGGGGCAGCAACCTGCGTAATGTGTCATGCCTATGAAAGTCCCCGCAAAGATAGAAATACAAGGATGTGTGAACGATTACATCAAGTCATTTCAAAGTTACATTAAGGATTTTTTGATCAGCTTGTGTTTGCGCATTGATTTGTTCCTCGTCCTTCATCTCTTTCAAAGGGGAAAAAAGAGCTTCTTAATTAGAATTAATTGATCAAACTCTGTTAATGCGACGGCTGCGGACTCGCTGAGGCTGCAGCTGACCTGCGTGGGTCGCGCTTCTGCGCGTCTCCTCGTCAGCTCTGAGCTCTGCTGTGTGAAGCTGGTTTGACGGGCGTGAACGGTTCGACGTCCAGATCTCCAAGTCCTGACGCCGCCAAGTCCAGCGTGTGGGCGTTGTCTCTGATCTGATCGGTCGGCTGATCGGACAAGCGAACAGCTCACCTCCACGGAGCTGCCATGAAACTAACAGCATCGCTGACCTCCTGTGTCCGTCCTGGTCTTGATTTCCGGGTGAAACAGCCAGGCCCAACCGCGAGGTTGATCGGGGTAACCTTCCGGCCTGACTGGACTCCGTCCTCATTAGAGCAAAGTGCTCTATTTGAACAGCTAATTAACGGACCACTCTCCAAAACACAACAGAACTTGAAAAGAGAAGCTGAAGTGAGCCTGATGGAGGCTGGTCGGAAGGCGGGGCTTGAGCGACGGCATTGGTGCTGTCACACTGACCCGCCCTCGTCGGCGAGTCCGCCTCAGGGTCCGACCGAGGCCTTTGGTCGCTTTCAGACTTGTCTATCGATCTTCGGGGCCGTAGCGTGTTTGCATACCGCTCTTCTGCCGTGTTTACCTCATAACGGCGCTGAATGTCAGCAGCGGCTCGGATGCACTCAAGCCGGTGGGAGATTATCTGTGAGTAAATCAGCTTTGAGACCTGCGAAAAGGGCAATAAAGCGAACGAAACCCTGCGCGCTGCTGCATTTTGAGGTTTTAAGTCTTTAAAAAAAGCTTAAATAATTCTCTTGATAGGCAGGCTGACGCCCAGGGCGGCCGCCAACGGTCCCCTGAGGCCGCGGGTTTAATTAGATGCTAACCGTTAATGTGTTCTGTGAGCCCGGCTGCAATCTGCGCATCTCATCGCACCCGTTCAGTCCTCCTGGTTCTGGGAGTCGGAAAGTGCTGCTCGCATTAGCAGCAGCGCAGCCGCACCAAGATGAAGTCGTAGGTAAACACAGCTGTGATGTTTGAGTCCGGGAGTGATCAGAATCTCTGAGTTAGCGCTGACGGGTTTGACGAGCGCGAGGCTAACGCCAACAAATTCCCTTTATTTCACGTTTCCCTGCCCTGACTGATGCGTCCTCGCCGCGCGCCTCATTTTCGCTTGTTTGGATTGTTATCCTCCATGAGCAGCTCCCTCATTCCGCGCTTTCGACAATTTCCATCAAAATGGGCGCTGCGAACACGCCACGGCTTTCAGACAGCTAACAGGGCTGAAACGCCAGAGCCACAAAAGGAGGCGAATACAAGAAAAGATAAAAAAAAAAAAAAGAGAGCAGGCCTACAAAGGGAAGAGAGGGAATCCAGGAGGCACCCTCACCCCGCAGACGAGGCTAGTTTCCTCCAGAAGACGCCCTGGAAAGATTCAGCAGAGCGCCGCCTCTCCCTTTGATCTCATCGCTCTGTGATGAGATACAAACCCTGATGGCAATAACAGGCCCCTTTGAACAATAAAGAAATCGAGTCTCAGCGTAACGCACCGAAGGCTGGGAGAGGCTCTGCTTTTGTAAACAAGCTGCTCCCTGGAGGGGGCGAGGCTGCTGGATCACAGCAGAAGCCGCAGACCTCCTCCGCCCTGGCGCCCCCCCCCCCCACGGTTACCGCTAAACACGCTAACAGCTGCTTGCTCCGGACGGTCTTGGTTCTGACAGGTTCAGCCTGTAACGTGCCCATTTTTGAGGGGTAACTAGTTGTTTTGTGACCCGGCGAAGGCGTCATAGCGTCCTCGTTGGCTCCACTTCCTGGTGCGTTGGGCAGACGGCGCCATCGGCGAAGATCTGCTGATGTAAACGAAGGAAGGAGGCCGGCTAGACGGAGGGCTGAACCTGACTTGTCACAGAGGTGGAAAACTTGAAATCCAGAGCAGGAAGTTGACATCTGGAGCTTTGGGTCTGATCAAGACACCCCAGCAGGGCTTTACTGGTTTCCAGTAAACACGTGATCAGCCAATCCGACCTGCCTCCGCTTCCCTCAAGAAAGGTGGAAAGACTGCAGCAGAAGGAGAGACGAGAGACGGACGAAGAAGCAGCAGGCGTGCGTTTGGGCGTGCCCTCGCGCAGGAACCAGCGTGTGACCTTTTCACGTCTGGTTGCCCCTAACGACCGCGGAGGATCGAAGCCTCAGCCCGATTTTGCCATCAGCATCAGACGCTGAAGTAGTCCCACTTCTCCAACAGAAACTGCAGCCCCGGCTGAGCGGTGAACAACGGCAGACAGGGAGGACTGGTCTCCATGGCAACCTATCTGAGGCTGCTTTGTGTATCAGGGTGTTATAGAAACAAACCTGACTCACGCTGTCAGAGAACGCGCCCGATTCCCAAATTCTGCATCCTTCCCGGGGCCAGGACAGTAAATTCCCCCGCGTGCGCGCGCGCGTGAATGCGTGCATGTGTGTGTGTGTGTGTGTGGGCCAGAGGATGAAGATGGATTTGATTGTGTGTTACTGTGATCTAATAGAGAGGTTTGTTGCACAGCTCAGCACTGGCGGCGCTCAGTGAGAATGATGAGTGCCAGGCGTGCAGCTCGCCGCCAGCTGCAACCGTGTCGCAGCCGCTCGCTGTGTCAACAGGCCTGTCCTCCATCATCAATATTTATCAGCGTGTGCACGCCGAGGGGATTACGGCGGCCCCCTGCTACTCTCCCCTCGTATGTCTATATATTGTCAGAGTTGCGCGCTGACGCCTCACGCTGGTCACGCCGCTGGGCCTCCTCCAGCTCGGGGGGGTGAGGCGTATGGTCACGCTGCGCCCGAGGATCAACGCAAATCTGTCAGTGAGCCGAAAGCAAGCGTTCAAGTCAATGGGGGGGGATCTGGCAGAGGTTTTAATCGAGCCGACCTCCCTCTGAGGAGGGCGAGCAGACGTCTCCCGGAGGAGAGACTGGCCCAAGTTTTCTCCCAGGCACCTGGTCGGTCCTCCCTGGTTGGCAGCGAGTCTCCGCGGACCTTCATCAGAGACAGCATCAATAAACTCACCAGTTAAGACAGAGGGAAATAAAAAAAAAAAAAGAGAAAAAAGCTCCTCAGGCCCAAACCTTCTGGTTGCCAGGCAACTGATTATGAAAAATGTCTGCGTCTGCAGGTTTACCTGGAGGTTTTTACACTAATTTTGATCAAAAAGTGGACAAATCTTCAAAGTTCATGGGCGTTTAAATCTCAAAAGAGCGGACTCATCCTTGTCAGAAACGTCTTATTACACTCAACTCTTTCATGTGTCGGTAAATAATAAACCACGAGGGATCCTGCTGGCACGCTGTTTAGCGCGTTAACTCTCGGATTACCTTCGAACCTTGCTCGGTCGGATGCTTGGTTCCCTTCAGGTTGCTTTTTCTCTGAAGGCTCGAAAAAATGATTCCATTATGGAGCTGATTTGAGCAAACGGTGAAAAACAGGATCTCATTATGTGAGCTGAAGGTCCAATCTGTGGTCTGAATGTAAACGATGGCCTCAGATCAGCAGTCTGAATGTGAGCGTAGTTGCACGGCAACAACAGCGAAATTAGCTTTAATGTTGGAAATAAAAAAATCTTTCATTCTAATAGGAGTCGTTTGAACGCTGTAAAGAATGAACTTGTGTTTGCAGCTAAAGTTAAACCATAATTACAACACAAACAACAAATATTACACTTGTTAACCCTGAACACATGTAAAAGGTTGTTATAACATTGTAGTCTTGCTAAGGTTTATTGAAGATCACCTGTAATAAATTGATTATTAACAGGTCTCAGGCATTTATCGGGCTGCTGCGTCTTGACTGGCATTGAAGTCACCTTAGTGTGAACGTCTCTGTTTTTGGAGGCCAAACTCATCAGCTTTCATGTAGAAGTGACTCAAAAATGTGAAGGATTTCTGCATTAACATGGAGGTCAGGCGTGCGTGGAGGTGAGGCTGATCAAAGCATCAAAGAGATTTCTTAAAGCCTCAAAAAAAAAAAAAAAAACCTTCAGTGGAGAAAAATCTGATGATTTTGGAGTGGATAGAAAATGGAAAGAAAATGCTCATCCGTTTGAGTGGCGCCACTGACGTTTAATGGGCATTAGCGCTGCGCACATTAGCTTGCGGACGTTTAGCTGTCGCCTCTTTGAGCCCTAGATCTGCGTATTTATTCTGAGGTGTACGTTTTCAGCATGTTCTCCTGGACTTTGGTACTTTGTATTTTTATAGTATTTCAAAATCAGCACCCTGATTAGCCAGTTAAAACCGCCACGCTAATACAAATTATCCTCTTCCTCCTTTCTTTCCTCCACATGCAAACAATCCCACTCAGAGTCGGATGAACACACGCTTGTCAGGTCGTCTCCTCCGGTTGCTCTCACACCTCCTCCAACAGTCAAAAGCAGCCCATTCCTCCCCTCCAGAAAATCGGAAACATAAAAAGAAGAA
The DNA here is from genome assembly GCA_016586285.1 of Arothron firmamentum. Classification (NCBI taxonomy): domain Eukaryota; kingdom Metazoa; phylum Chordata; class Actinopteri; order Tetraodontiformes; family Tetraodontidae; genus Arothron; species Arothron firmamentum. Next base: position 83,828 of record BJFM01002864.1, read on the forward strand.
CAACAGCCTCTTTCAGCCCCACAAATGCAAGAGCTCAGACGGCTGCAGACATGCTCCAGTCAATCATTTAGGATACGAGTTTTCATCAGGATGCAGCTCTGCAGCAGCAGTAATTAGCGTGTTGCTGTGTGTCCTGAAGCCTGATTGAAATTCACCCAGGATGTTGATTACCTTAAGAAGGAAGCTAATTTGGACAGAAGATCCTTTCAATTATCTGCGTGATGAACACAAAGATGGGGGCTGGCCCGCCTGGTTTGCCGCCATCTTTGTTGGCTGTCCTGTGTGGGGCACCAGCTGGACGCCACGTGAGAGGAGGTTCGGGGACAGGTGGGGGCGCTAGTGAGCAGATGGTCAGTGCAGATGAAGCTCTTTGTTGGTCGAATTAGCTGTTTTTCATCTCAAGGCTGGAAATGCCAACTGATAAGCAACCAAATGCTAATATGCTTCTGTTATAAACCCCAGCACAAGTTCTTAACTCTTCTCAGAGGAGAATCAAATCAAAGCTCCCGGCCCCCATCCTGAGGAACCCACTGGAGCTGAAATAATAGAAAAGAAAGACTTAAATATGTAGGAGACACAAAAGAAAAGAAAACAGATAAAAACATGAAAACATAAAAGCCCTCAGTAAATAACAATGAAGAAAACTGAGTAAGCACCATAAAAGATAAGATGGGGCGATGCTAAGAACGATAAAATATCAACAGAAGAAGGAGAACAATTTAATATTGTGTATTATTAAAACGCTAAACTAAAGAGGTGAGTCTTAGGCCCTTTCTTAAAAGCACTTACTGTCTCTGCAGCCCTGAGGTTCCTGGCAGGCTGTTCCACAGACGTGGACCATAATAACAAAAGACGGCCTCACCATCGGATTTTGTTCTGACATGTGGGATGGATAAAAGGCTGCTGACAGAGGACCTCAGGGTCCGCGGGGGTTCATGGGGTAAAAGTAAACCACATAAATAAGAAGGACCTAGAGCACGAAGCCATTTAAAGCCAAATAAAAGAACTTTAAAATCAATCCTGAGACACACATGGAGTCCATGCAGAGATTTTAAAGGCGGTGTAACGGGGGCCTGTCCTCCTCGTCTTCATCAGCACTCGAGCGGCTGAATTTTGAAGAAACTGGAGGTTAGAAATGGTCTTTTTGGGAAGGCCAGAAAGCAGGGCAGGACAATAATCTAAACGACTAGATAAAAGCATGCTTTAGGATCTCCGCGTTGGCTTGAGAGAGAAATGAGCAGGCTCTAATATTATTTATTATTCCACATGTGTTTCTGACACGTGGAATCAAATTGAGCTCAGAGTCAAAAATGACACCAGAGTTCTTTATGGATTCAGATGGTTTAAGATCTTGTAACTTTGGTAACAGTTTCTCCCCTCACCTTCAGGACCTATACCTGATGACATCTTGGTGATGTCATCAGGAGACACAGCGAGGTAGAGCCGCGTGTCATCAGCATAGCTGTGAAAGCTAATGCAGTGTCTCCTGATGACATCACCAAGATGAAGCACGTATAGATTAAAATGGATCGGACCTACAATTGATCCTTGAGGTACTCCGCACTGGATTTCACGGGTTTTTATGAGGAGCAGGTATTCATACTTACAAAAGAGTTGCAATCTTTGAGATAGGAGGTGAACCAGTTAATACCAGTTCCAGAGAGGCCGACCAGGTTTTTGAGTCAGTTTAAGGGAATGTGGTTGTCCACAGTATCAAAGGCAGCACTCAGATCCAGTAGCGCTAGAACTGAGAGCTTCTTTGCGTCCAAATTACATCTGACGTCATTCACAATCATTAGCAGAGCTGCCTCTGTACTGTGGTTCGTCCTAAAACCAGACAGGTATTTCTTAAAAACACCATTTTTGTTTTTAAAACTCATTCAATTGGATGAAAACCAGAAAGAAGAAAGGGCTTCACCAGTGCCGTTTTCAAGGCAGCGGGGTAGACACCTGTCTGGAGAGAGCAATTCACAATGGTCAGAAGCTGGTCCTCAAAAAAAAATCCTTAAAAGGTTTTTGAAAGTGATGTGGGGACGGGATCTAAAAGGCAGGTTGATTGATTTACTTGGGAGAAAACTCGACCAAGAGGCTTCGCATCAACAAGGACAAAACTCTCCATTGTTTCCACGGGCAAAAACAGCCATTCAGATGTGTTCAGGGCTGCATTCTGCTGTGCTGAGAGACTGGATCTGATTACAGAAATGCTGCTTCTGAAGTGGCATGCAAAGTACTCGCATAGCACAACAGATGGTGTCCTGGAAGACTTATTATTAGTTTTGTTCATTTTTCCAAGGTGGGGAGTTATTGTTTTGTACTGTTTTGCTGGAGAGCGGAGCCACTGTGTCCAAGGCTGATCTGAGGTGACTGTTGAAATGGTCAACGATGGAGTCGCCCGGTGCAGGTAAAAATCTAAAACTGGCTAAAACTGGTGGTGTTAAAGTAGACGCGGGAGTGGTCTGAGACAGCCACGTCAACAACAGAGGACACATGAGGGGACAGGCCATAGGTGATGATGAGGTCAAGGGTGTGTCCTCTGTTGCGAGTGGGCTGTGTGACATGCTGCTTAAAATCCATGCAGTCCTTAGTGAGAAAATCCGGTGGAATCTATATGCAAATTAAACTCACCGGTTATTAAAGTTTTGTTGTGAGTGGTGTGTACGAATGACAGCAATTCAGAAAATTCACTGATAAAAGCCGGCAAGTACTGGAGTGTTCTATAAATAACAACGCAAAGGATCGGAGGACTGCGAAACGGAAAAGGTGTGGGACTCAAATGAAGTAAATTGATGTAGTGACACTGCATTTGGTCGGAGCAAGTTACTGACAATGGATGCAGTCCCCCCTCTAAAAGAAGCTAAAAAATTCAAAATTGGTGGGGAGGCCTCAGTGAGAACAATTGGCGCATCAATGCCAAACCAGTGTTAGAGAGTCAGTGTTATTATCTAAAACCAGGTCATTGACAATAAAGGTTTTATTTGACAGCGAGCGTGCATTTGAAAGAGCCATGCTAATGGTTTGTGGGGGAATTGAGTCCTTTGTGGCGGGCAGGATAGATTGTTCTAAATTGATTTGAACGAGCTTGTTCCTGGCATTTCTGTTGGCCACGTGGACGTCTCTTTGTGAGTTTGACCGAGATAGTGGACGACCACTCGGTGTGGAGCTGGAAGATGGACGGGGGCAGGTTACGGGCTCCCAGGATGCCGTCTTTGAGATTGGAAATCTTTTTATTTGCTGTTATGTCTTTGATCTTCATCAGTGCCAAGTGGAGTTGCCATTAAGGCAGATAAAAAAAAAAAAAGGCCTCCTTGCTAAAAGACACACCTAGTTAGCCAGTTAGCTAGGGATAAGATTTATTCCAATTTTGGTCGGTCCACAACTAGTCCTTTTCTTGTATAAATTGTATAAATAATAGAATTTTAAAGTTGTTTAAAAGCTTTTACAGATTCTCTATGGTGTCCGCCAACCACGCTCCCTAACCAATCAATAAACGAACAAAGCTGTTGGTTTGTGTCAGGAGGCTCCTTAAATCTGCGGTGAGCAGGGTCTTGGGTTCTGACTCCCCGCGTGTCCGCAGAGATGCTAGAAGCCTGCGGCAGGAAGATCGCTAGCCGGTGTTATTACAGTCTTATCACTTGTATCGTCTGGTAACATGTCAGGAAAGGCAGCCGGCGGCTCCCTGGAGTCCGCCTGTTTCTCCTGGAGCTCAGCTTTAGCATCACTTCTGATTATGCTGCGCTGTCGTAACCATGCCGACGGGGCCCTTTTAAACCCCGACGCCCGGTGACGTCACCCAATTCTGGCGCGCTAGCGTAGCTGTGTCTCGTGCTGCTCGTGCACGTGCGTCATTCTTCATACACTTTTTCTGGAGCTGCTCAGCAGAGATGCTCTTCGTGGCGTTTCTTCCTGCAGTTTTGCCACAGCGCGCGTGCACGGCTGATGAATAATGCAAACCTGTCAGCGATGTTTCTCCTCGGCGTGCCCTGAACGGTTAGCCCACTTTAAAAGTCGCTTATACATTATTTACTCGATTAGCCTGCTATTGTCCCGAACTTCTTATTTCCATGTGTTTGAACGCGCAGCCTGGCGAGCGTGCTATTTAAGGCTCTCTGATCATTTGAATATCTCACATTTATTCTCACACATCAGACCTGAGTACAATCAAACTCACACTGAGACTCTGCATCATCTGTTATGCCTTTTTAATGAACGACTTCAAACAGCACTGGACTGCTCGGCCACTTCATCTACCCTGTAATTTACTGCTCTGATAGCATAACAACCATTACAGCCACTCTGGCCAGGCGTAACTGCATTTGGTGGTGGTAAATGACACGCTACCTGTCAGCATGCGATTCCATCAGTGTTATTGAAACGGAGGAAACGAGGTGACCCTGCCTGGAGGTCTGGAGCGCCGGCCTCTCCCCGCTGTGCCAGACGAAGCCATCGCCGGAGGGACGACACATATCCGAGTGAGGAACCGTTGGAGGTTCTCCAGCCGCGGGTTCTGCATCAGAGCTCCGCGTCAGCGCAGATCACAGCAGCTGCGGTTGTTCCCCTCGTTTGCCGCCTGTTTCCTCTCACGTCATCCTGCTTCGTTCGGTCCTCGTAGACCGATTAAACAAGGACGGGTAGATTAACTGTGACCAGTTTAGATGAATAAACACGCAGCATGTCATTTGTCTGACTATTTTAAATAATTTGCAGTTCATGGGAAAACACGGGCCAGTTAAACATGTTCAACATAAATGTGTGTCACCACAACAGTCATGTAAAGATAACAGCCCCGCTCTGATGCTAGCACGCTAGCATTTAGCATGCGCTGGGATCCTGCTTAAATGGGTTTAAATGGTTGAAGAGATGCAGTTTTCACCTTGTCGCTCTTCATTTTGGCGCATGGTTGAATCCATCCGTGCGTTAGCCTGCAGCGGTTAGCGGACCGTCTCCGCACGGAGCTGCGGTGAGTTCGAGTGCATCTAAAAACAACATTAAAATGTTAATAAGCGAAGACAAGCAGAGTTCACACAGGAAGTCCCTCTCTGTCACTCACAGATGACCTTTCCTCGTCTCCTTTTAGTCATTTCCCTCCTCTTTCAATCACATCTGCCACTCTGGAGCTAATCTCCAGGAGAGGCCCCCTCAAGCAGCCGCGGCGGAAGCCAGTTCCAATCAAACCGTCCAATCAGGAGGCTTCTTTTGCATAATTATCAAACCACCAATCACCACCGTCAACCTGCTTCCTGCTGGGACCTGACAGCCGAATTCTGAGATTTTATTGTCATCTCTTGATTCTCCCTCTCATCTTTTTTGCACTTTGGAAGCCTGCAGATGTGTTTCCATGCAGCCTTTCAGCACAGACCTCTCACACACTGGAGCGGGTCCACTGGGCTCCGAGGGAACCATTACCACGTTCGCTGGTTCGGACTGGAAGTAGGGCCCAGAGTCAGTCAGCTTTGACCAAAGGTCTGACGGATTCACATCTCATCACCTCAAAAACCAGGCCGGAAGTCTGCGGAGCGCCATCGATGGGTTTCTGAACGCTCAGATCTGACCTGCCGGCTCCTGCACTGCGAGCCTTCCAGCACCGATTAGAGGAATCAATGAGAATTTTAGATTTCCCACACAGCTAATACTCAATCAATAACATTAATTTTCCAATTTTAATTTTACATGCAGACGCTCTCGGAGGCCTCGTCTGGGGAGTCCAGCCTGTTTCTGGAAGAAGCTCCCAGCAGAGGCTGATGGAAGGAGCGAAGCACCGACCGCTCCCACAGGAGCTGGTTCAGGCACCTCTCCGTTCAATGGCCCTCTGACGTTGATAATTGCAGCTCTGCTTCTGTCCAAGAGGCAGAAAGTGGAACGTCGAGAGAGGAGAACGCCGAAACTTTTCCCTCCAGTTGACAGATGTTAGCATTAGCGTGCTGTTTAACTCAGCTACGTCGCTACACTGGGAGATCGAGCCTTCATTCATTTCTGTGGGCTTTTATTCCTTGATTGTCACTGCTGCCGCTGGCGCCGCTGATCCCTGGAGAGCAATAAAACCAATGTGAGGAGCAGCAGGGTATCAATATAGATATTAGGAAACATTTTGTTCACCAACGGGTCCAAACACACTCCGGCGTATCGTAGCAACCAACGTGTCTTAGCAGAAAATTAAACAATTAGTATTTTTTTTTTCCCCCCCTGCAACTTCAAGGCTTTTTGAAAAAGCTGATATTTTCAGGTTAATTGCGCAGGAAACAGCATGCAACCAGGCGTAAACACACACACGTGTGTGCTAAGTGTACCGGGAATTGCTTCATGACAGCAGGAGCTAGCCTGTTCCTGCAGGGAGAACGTCTGGCCCTCAGTGATCTATATGCTGGTGCAGCGATGACTGAGTAGGTGAGCGTTATCGCAGGCTAATGAGGTTGCATTGTCCCTAATGTTGCAGCAGAGCGGGGTTGAGAGGGGACAGCCAATTATTTTGGCAGCCATATTGAAAAGCGTGTGTAGGCTCGGGCCAATTATAATCCCGGCGCATGTTAAAGAAGCAGGTGAAGCGGAGGAGAGGATGGGCCCAGCCAGGCTGCTCGGCTTCTTCGAAGGGTAATAAAACTCCGTTTGGTTGCCTGAGACACTCGGAGGCGGAGCAGCGGCTCTGCTGCTCCGCTGGAACTTGTGATCAAGCCTAAATACAATGTGGATCATTCGTCTTTTCACGTCATCCTCATTTAGGCCGGAGGAAAGACATAAAGATGGAGATCTGGAGCTCCTAAAGCTCCTGGGCTCCTTGTCATTGACTCAGAAAGCGCCAGAGGATTGCTGTCCTCATCAACCCTGTGGTTGTCACGGTGATCTATGTTCAGCTGTCCTTCATTTGTTATTGGGAGTCGTAAAAATGCAGCAGGATTGGCAGATGCAAGGGCTCCTCTGGAGGCGAGGGAAGCCCCGAGGAAGGGCTCAGCGTATCGGGGTAGGAGGCGAGCTGAACTGGTTCAGGTCTGCTGGAGGTTCAGGAGCGGAATCTGCTCAGATCTTCAGGCGGGATCTTAACTCGACTGAAGCTACAGCTGGACCCGCTTCTGATTGTAGGACCACAGAGATCTGCAGGTCCATCATGTCCCGGGCCAAATCCTGGATGAAGGAGCACAATCCTTCATCTCCTCCACCACAGGCTGAGCTTCCTGCAGGAACGCTGAGAGCTTCCTGAGTCCAGGACACCACCAGCAGATGCTCAACGTGCCAGGTAGGAAAAACCAGAACTGCCTCCACGGAAACCTGCAGCAAACCTCAGGCCTTCAACTACTTTGGGAAACAAAGTTTTAAGAATCTCGGTCAACATCCGTCACAAGCGGCAAAATAATTCAGCCTTTGAAGCAGGTGGCATTTACAGCCGCTGCTCCAAACGTGAAACTGACCTTTAACAAGTGTAAATTCGACTTCCTCCCAAAATGTTACCGACCGGCTGAGTTTCCTGAGTGTTGCAGGAGGACCTGGAGCTCCAAACTCTGGAGCTCTCAGAGGGATTAGTGCCAGGCAGATGCTCCGTCCGGAGGTTTTGCATACGCTGATGGAGAGCCATGAGTGTTAGGACTGGAGGGACAGTCTGCAAATGTCCCCCGCGTCCCGCTGCAGCGTGACTGAGATCAGCAGCGGCAGAATTACCTGGTCCACAAGCTGGACTCCACCCTCCCCAGCCTGCACCGGTGGCGGAA
>BJFM01002864.1:91545-112148 GCA_016586285.1 Arothron firmamentum
CCCCCCCCCCCCAGATTCACGGATGTCAATGTTGCTGGAGGCGCAGGCAGGACTTCCCCTTCTGACCAACTGGATTTTCATCTCCTGCAGACGGGCCGCGCCGGCATGACTCCGGCGTCGGACTCGCCACCGTGCAGCACAGAAGGCTAGCTTAATAGCAGACGAAGGGAGTAACGCTTCAACTGCAGCTAAACGAGCCGCTGCTGTCGTCCTGGCGTCCGCCTGAGCTCTCACGAGTTTCACCGCCTGATCCCATCGGATTATTTGCAGAGAGGGAGGCGGACACTGACTGGAACCAACCAACCTTTCCACCATGGAGGTTTCCTTTCCACTCGATTCTTTCCCACTCCAACGGGAGGCTTTAGGGTGAGGGTTAGCCAGCCAGAACGGCAACCAGTCAAATTCCACTAAAAGCCGTTTAAATCCCTCCAGCTGAGGTTGATTTGAGTTGAGTTTGTCGGAGGAAGTCGTCCTACACCCTTCAGAGTCAGCTTTCTCCTCTTTATTCTATTTTTAAACCTGTGCGAGTGCAGGAAAAGCAGCGTCTGCGTTGCAGCAGAGCAGAAAAGGCTGAAAAAGACAGGAAGTTCCAGGAAATGGGCCCGCGTGGAGCAACTGCATCCACGGGGCTATTTTCAGGTGGAAGATCCTCTCAAGGTTGTCAAATACTCCACTTTTGTTTTTAGCAGCTGGAACCAGCCGCAGGAGCCAACGAGATGCATATTAAAGCTGAGTCCTGCTTTGCTTCGCGCCCACCATCTTTTCAGTTCTCATCCTTTCTTTTGCTGCTCTGCGGTAGCTCCACGCCACAGGCTGATGTTCAGCACTTCACAGCTAATGCCACATTTGTTTCTGAGTTTAAAAAAACAACAAAAACACCTTGTGTATTTGTAAGACTCGGAGGCATTGTGTTATTACTTTTTGTTGAAATTCCTGTATGTCGGGAGCATCTCGGAGTTCAGTGGTCCCCAGAGGCAGCCGCTGCGAGAGCGCTGGATGTAAACTTGCCAACCGCTGCTTGTTTTCTTTTAATAATTCAGCTACTTGATGTAGTGGCTTCAGCGGGAGAAATGCGGAATATCCGGAGTTTTTCGGATATTTGTCACGGTAATTCCTCTAATTTCCTGAAGGATGTTGACAGTTGTGATGTATCGCGCTGCTAAAACATGCAGCCGCGATACATCACGCGGCGATTTTGTCAGATGAGCCTCTTGTGACACGTGTCCTCATGCGCCAGATGGACCGGGTAGCCTTTGGAGTTAGCGCCCGCTGTGCTAATCCTAGCGCCATTCAGTCGGGCAGCAAAGCACCAGGCCGCCGCCCTGATTTAGTTTTTCACTGAGGTCTTCTTCATGGGCTGAACCGTCCCGGGGGTCTTTAGCTCCGCTAACCCCTCCATCATGATGAGGTGGTGGCTCATGACGGGCCATGATCCGAATAAAAACCTAGAAAAACAAGCTGAAAGAGGTCAAATGTGACTTTGGTTTGTCTCTGCTGGTGCAGGAATGCCATCTTTCAGAGGTTAGCATGCTAATCTCCTTCACCCTCTGAAATGCTGGTGACTCCGTTTCAGTCACACTTAGACAAATTCCCATTTAGCAGATTAGCTTTTCTAATCAAGATCATCTCTTCTTGTGTGGATCACTGATGATGATGATGACGGAGCCGTGGGCTGCTGTTAGCGATGGCGGCGAAGCCAATCTGTCTCATCAGTTTATGGGGGAGGGGCAGAGGGAAAGTCCCTGACCCGGAGACGGTCGGGAGGATGGCTCCACAGCAGAAGCCCGTCGGCCTCTCGCACTTCTGCACCGGAGGAGCTCAAGCCTCCGCCTGAACCCAAACGGCTCGTAAAGAGGGACGTTTTTAAATCCTAACATGATCTATGGACGCTGGTCCTTCTGACGGAACATTAAAAGTGGATTAAAAGCATGAATGCAGTGACAGGCTGGAGGCGGAGGCCTTCGCTCACGCTCGCGGAAACGCGTCACGTGAGGCCGACTCCCTTCCTCATCCTGCAGCTCCCCTGAGCAAACCTGGACTCCCTCAGACGCCTTAGTCCAGTTGAAATGGCCGTTTCCGAACAATTTGAGAAGAATTTGTAAAAAACTTTGAGGAGAAGCATCAGAAAGCACCAGAGGTTGTGTTTACACATATATATATATATGTTTGACCTTCATCCTCTTCCGTCGGCAGCCTCAAGGTCGTGCTGTTTCTGGCGGGCTGAAGTATTTAAAGAATAACAAGATTATTCAACATTAAATGGACAAGAAACCAGCGTTTCTGCGGCAGCTGGCTAGCATACAGGTTAAAACGAGTGATTCTCCTGTCAGGATCCATCTTTCCTGCAGTGGACCCACGAGCGGCTGCACGTGCACGGCTGCCTCGGTGCAGCTGGCGTCTGCCACCGTGTCGCTCCTGAGGAGGTGGTTCGCCTGTTATTGCTCCCACAAGCCCCCACTGGAAACACGCCGTGCTTTTATTTCCGGCTGCACTTCTCCTCCCATTTCTGTCAAACCCGTTTACGATTAGGAACCCTGGAGCAGACCCGGAACTCTGGAATTTGGGTGGATTTTTTGTGGAGAGCGTGACCTTTTTAATGTGCAGTCGTGCTCAAGCCACCGAGGGTTATTAAACCGACCCGGCCCTATTTATTAGAAATAAAATATTAACTCAACTGTTGTAAAAGAAGTAGCAATTAGCATTTCAGGAAATATGGATCTTTAAAGAAACCGTGTGGATGCTAACGTGCGCTGCAGACTCCGGATCAATCTCTTTCATATCAAAGCATGAGAAGCTAATAATCTGCTGCAGGTCCAGTTTCTCTCCTCCAGGAAAAGCCTCTGATTCGGCTTGTGCAGTTCAATGAGAAAAACGTGGATTAGAGACAGTAACAACGGTCGACATGGACGCGCCACAAAACCGAGATCAATAGCGGCACAGCCGGAGCCAGCGCGTTCTTCAGGCCTGAACAGGCTTTAACTAACCAGCGAATTTCTCCCAGAATCTGCCCGAGCAAATGAAGGCTTGTTGAGAGAGAGAGAGAGAGAGAGAGAGAGAGAGAGAGAGGAGAGGAGAGGAGAGGAGATGAGAAGAGAACCAGCCGAGTCATAATGTTACAAGAGCTGCCTGGCACGAAGACGACCGAATTAACTATGAGCTCTGCAGCGAGGACGGTTCAGAGTTGTGCAGAACAGAGCGACGGCGGCTGGCCTGGACGGCCAGGACCGGCAGCCTGGCACCCCCATCCCAGGAAGGACGCTCCCTGTGGACGGTTCCAGAGGGAACAGATGGCTTTTTGTCATCACCTTCCGGCGAAATTCTCTTCTCTTGTGGTTCTTCTCACCTTCGGAGGGAACTTTAGAAGCATCGTTTTTAACAGCGTCCGTCCAGGACAGGCTTCAGAATCTGGTTCAGGGCTGAGCCGTGTTTGCTCACCATCACACGGAGTTACTGCGTCTGACAGCACTTCCTGTCAGCCCCGACTCGGCTCTGCCGGTTCGGGCCTGGCGGCTTCATAAATAAGAAACGATCCGCGCTAATTAGACCTGAAAGAATAAAATCTAAAAGGCGTCAGTGGTACGTGCTAGCATCGTGAGAAGAGAGCAGAGAAGTTTCCATTCCTCTCTTTGAGCAAGTTGAGAAGCCCAGACTGAGTGTTGGCTCCTTTGTGAGGAACCTGGCTGGTGAACGCGGCTGCAAACAAAAGGAAACTTTTTCTAAAACAGGAACGTAAAGAAGGAATGTGAAAACCAGCTTGTCAGCACAGAGTAACCTTCTGCTTCCAGCCTTTGCTCTGCCCACCCATGCAACCATGTCTGCATTAATTATTTATCCTGTTTTTCTTCCTGTTGGAACCTGAGAGAACCTTTCAGAAACAAAGTCTGAAAAGAAACTCTCTTCTTGATTTGCTCAGCAGAAAGCAAACGCAGCTGAGGAGACTTTGTCGGCAAAACCAAAACTGCTGATTGATCATTGGCTGACGATGAAACACTCCTCTGTGATGATCAGATCGCTACCCGAGCGTTATTCAGAGCCGTTCAGGCCTAAACCGTCTGTTTTACTAAAGATGAGCGTTCAAGAGATGATCGCCGCGTCAGACTGAAGAAAACCCACTGAGATATGGACTTGTCAGGAAACTGAAGCCATAGTTCGTGTTCGTTCGTAGTGTTAATTCTGGCAGTTCTACGGGCCTGTGCTAACAAGGTTTGTGCTAATGACCGTGAAGGTTTGTCGATTACAAAACCTGAAACTGAGAAAATGACATTTGTCAACAATGTAGCGGTAAAAGAGTCCAAAATGTGTCCAACATTTTCCAGATCACAGACTGACGTGCACCCTTAGCCAGGCAGCACAACCTGAAAACCCAGCTAGCATCAGTTAGCACGTGCTAGCGTGTGCTAAAACGGCAAAAGTTTCCCTTCCAGCCAGCTGCCAGCGTGACAATGCTACTGTGAGCTCTAAGAGCCTGACACAAATCACTTTTGCTTTCTTTCATCAGTCCACAACATCATGTTTGGTCACTCCACTTCCGCTCATGTCTGTCCTGGACCTGGAGCGTCCTCCACCTGCTTTTGTCCTGCTTTGCTGCTTTTTTATGTGCCACGTCTCAGATCATTAAACGAGTGAACGTGAACACCGAGCAGCTAACCCGCCGATCGTTAGCATCAAAAACACGCCGTCTTCCCGTCTGTCTCCCATTAGTCAGGACATTCGGTCAGTCCATGTCTGATATCTTTAAATCGGTGACCGTTTCACCGCACTGACCAATAAAACTCTGAATATTTACAGTAAATTTCCTGATTTTCTTTCATGCTCAGCAGTAATGAGGGGGTTCCAGGGGTCCCACTGGGCGTCCAACCCCCGGGCGTGTTCTCCTGGGTCTAGTCCAGGGTGTGCCCGGCTGGCCCGAGGCAGCTGGGACGACCTCCACGCTTCAGTTTGCAGCACATCTAAATATTTTCATGCCATCACTGACAGATTGGTCTCGTCCAGAAACAGTCTAAATCATTTTAATAAGGCAGCTTCAAGACAACTGTGAGGGAAGGACACAGGCTTTATTAGCAGGGGTGTTTCTTGCCAGTGGAGGTGTAAAAACACCTCCCAAAGCATTCTGGGAAAACAATTTGGCCACAGCAACACTGCAGCAAATCACTGGTCGCACATAAAGTATTTTTTAATGCACCACATTGACTGCTAGGCAACAGCCACACCAATTTTTCAAAGTTTCATGAAGACATGAAGATGAAGCTGAGATGAAGCAGACTTTAAGGAGTTTGTGGATTAAATGTGATGGATTAGATTAACACAGATTTTCAAGATGCTCAGTCACTGAAATGAGGTCATTTATCTTAGAGTTTTAAATTGGTGGGCTACATTAACTACCATGTGAATTCTGTCTGGATGGAGCAGATATTCCACCCCCGGGACACTTTAGGACAACAATGTGCCAACGCATAACTGCTCAACACCCTCACAAACAACGATATACTTTTCGGTGTTAATGAAAGTGCAACTCAGCACTTAGAAAATGGCCTTTGCGCTACCATCTGCCTCCTCAGCATCAAGTGCTGATGGCCTGGGCGGAGACAGTCATCTGTTGTTGCCCCGTTAGAACCACCAGGATGAGGAAACAGCCGCTTTTAGACAAATGAAGACACATTCCAGCATTCCGATCTCTTTGCTGGAGCTCTTAGAGTGAGTATATGTGGGAGAGAGGCTTTCACGCACGGAGGAGTTCCTGAACAACAAGCTGAGCAGAATTGAGGGAGCTAGCTTTGGTTTCGCTGGCGCTGCAGCCAGTCAGAGGTAACAGCAGACGGTAAATGGATGTGGAGCGAGTGTGCAGCCCGGAGACGTCAATCACTCTCCTGGATGCCCCTGATGGTGCTCACCTGCTGAGCTCGCTCACCTGCTGCCCATCTACTCATTAACCTTGCGGCCGATCCACCCTCGCTCTTCAGCGTTCTTCTTCCTCGCCGATTGGGCTGCTCTTTTCCGTTTTCCTGCTGCCTTGATGGTGTTTTTTGGGTGTGTGTGCCTGGCGCAGCCTCTGCTTATCTGTCCGCTCTGTCACTCACCCCGCCTGTCGACACCACTCACGCTTATCTCTTATGGTTTAGGGAAGAGTTTCAGGATCCAAACTGGTTCTTGGGAAGGAAAATCTTCAAGTTTTTTTTTTTCAGAACTATATTGTCAAATCTGACCTCACTTTTCTGACATCAGGGCCAAGTTTTAGCTTCTGCGTTGACGTCTGCACAAAGATGCACTTTAGTTTTTGATATCAAGCACTTTAAACCCCAACAGCTCTGCTCTCCCTTCACCCTTTTGCTTTTTTTTAAGCTTATCTTTGCTTCCCAGCATAAAGCGAACTCCCCCCCCCGCCACCCCCGCCACCCCCCCGTCTGCTGTCTCCGTCCCGGGTTTGGATTCGCGCGTCTCCAGCAGAATTTGGAGGCTGGCTGTTTTGGTGGAGGCTGCACGCTTGCACGCTCTGCTGGAGCCGTGACAGCACCTGAAAAATGATCCGTCATAGTAAAGTGGAGCGAGTTTCTGTGTGACTGAGAGACTTGAGATTGGCTGCGCGGGGGCTCTGACTAGCCTGGTCTAATTGCTCAGGCCTTGGCCTTTCTCCAGCCCCCCCCCCCCCCAAAATCACTGTATAAATCATAGGAACGTGTGTTTTATACCTCAGCACCACATTCAGCCGTTATTCCTGCTGCAGGTCTTCAATCCTGGCTGCTCCAATATTACTTTCCTCTCCAGCTAATAATTCATGACTTCCATCAATCCTGCAGGCCGATAATCTCGCAGGCCTGATTGATTCCGCGGACACGTCGCCAGAATTCTAATGGTCGCTTCCAGTCGTAAGTAAAAGTTGCTGCACATTTGGAGGGTGAGAAACTCTGGGACGAAGGTGGGGAACCGGAGTTCAGCCACTCTTTGTTAGAGAAGTGGCAGTGACGGCCAGTCCGGCCATCAGCGCTTGGCATTTAGCGGCGGAGGCGATGGGATGTCTCCTTTAATCTGCAGACTCTTCGCATGCCTTTCAGAGGACGCCAGATCAATTTTGCAGTTCTCCTAAAAAGAATTTCCCAGCCTATTTCTGGACGGTGAGAACAGGGCAAATCTGCAGATTCTGGGCGGATTAGACGCTTCTTCCACGGAGAAACAAGCAGGAAAAAACTCCTGATCAGGTGAGGGGGAAATTGTCCCCCTCATCAGGGGACTGCGGATCCTCCGGGCTGGGTTCAAGCCGCCGCCCACTCCCTGTGTGTACCAGCGGATGTGTTTGGATAAATATCATTAATCTTTGGGGACGACGCGTCCGTTCGGCCGATGCGGCGGATCCTCCAAATGAAGAGCGATGAGGGGCGGAGTGAGGAGTGACCTTCACGGGCTGCTCTGCTGACTGCTGCCTTCTCCTCCATCCTATTGCCTTCGGATAACCACGCTTCTCGGGTTACCTTCGGAGGCCGCTCGCAGAACGAAACCTCTGGATCCCACAAAAGACGACAACGGCGGAACATATTTCCCAGCTAATAACGCGTCTGCGGGCGTCCACGTCGATACTGTGATTACTGCTGCAGCCTCTCCTGCAGCATCACACGCTTCCCTGTTTGCAGCAGTTTGTGGGCACATTGTCTCTGGAGGACCCTTTCTGGAGCATGGTAAATTGCCTCCACAAACCTTTGATTATACAGCCCCCCCCCCACTTCTATTATGCTTGCTGTCTATGAGTTATTGCCTGCATGCAGAGATGAAAGTGCAGGGACTGAGGCGATGGAGCGAACGGGACACGATAATGAAATGAAATGAGGTGTGAACATTGTCTGTTGCTGTTATCACTTAAGAACTTGGAGAAAGGGTAAGGGGACCTGCGAGATCCTGCCTGCACCTAATTCTATAGGGCCTTAATGGGCCCCCCATCCTCCATACCGCACGCTGAATACGTTTCAGCTCATTTTGATCAAGACTCTCCGGAGAGCAGAGCGTCAAAAGAGGAAATCAGTTTCACAGCTCCAGCCGTGTGTGTATGTGTGTGTGTGTGTGTGTGTGTGTAAATGCATCAGTGTTGTTAATGCTGTATAAATTTGAATATGGAGGTTTGGGCTTTGGTCCCCTCCGCCCCCGGCTCACGGGGTCAGCAGCAGTCATGTACGATTGGCAGGTTCCAGCTCTGCTGCACCCTGGTGGTTTGGAGGCGTCAGCGTCCGTTATGTTTGCTGTTTAGCTTTTGTTTAATATTAAATGTCAGGGCAGCGATGGAGTTTATCATTTATGAGGGACGGTCTGCCCCGGAACAGAGCCTGTCCTTTACGCATTTTTTTTAACTGATTATTCGATTCATTGTTTTCTCCATTAAAAACAAAAAACTCTTTATTCTTGTATTACAGAGGACCAAATCCGAGATCCAAATCTTACCAGTACTGACACTGATTTCCATGGCAACGGTTGCATATTTAAACTGTCACTCAGACAATCAGCTGTGCATATGTTACCATAACATTATGCTGCAGTAAAAGCTGCATCTGTGCGCGGTCACGTTCTGATTTGACGCTTCCTGAAATGTGAAGGAAATATAAACAGTCGCACCTCTCAAACAGGACTCGTTTTGTACATGTTACAAATGAGGCTGGAACCCAACAAATGGAGCTGCTCCAGCTGGTAAAGCCGGAGCTGAAGGAGGCCTGATCTGCTTTTTAACACAAGCTTATGAAGCAAAAATCAGGTCGGGAGATTTGTAATGATCCCAGTGTGAACGCACCGCGCTGACGCTCAGAGGTGAGGGGAGCTGCAGCGCAGTCTGATTCTACATCATGTTTTCAGAAAAATCAAATATCAGAAATCAAATTTGTTTGTGAGGGTCAAGCTTGGTGTTGTGGAGTTCTTCAGCCTCTCCTACATGCCTACGTTTTGGCTTTAATGAGCAGAAGCCAAGCCTGATTTATTATTTTTTTCATTCTTTGAAGCTGAGCGTGATGAAACATTCATGCCCTTCCACCACGTTCACACACGCTCAACACCATCCCCATGCAGAACGAACCGTCATGACGACGGAGGCCTTCTGCCGGCACGTCAGGCACCTGCGTAAATGTTGTCTCAGTGTCACTGTGGGAATCTGTCGCCATAATTTCGCTGTGCGTCACCTTGTGATCGGCGCCGCAGCTGCCGCCCGACGTGTTGATCTTCCAGCCAAATTGTAACGGCCCCCCTGCTGTTTCCTGAACAGCTGCAACCGTCTTGATCATCCCCCCCTCCCCCCCGTTCTTCTCCCACCTGTCCTCCGCCATCATACCTTTGACGGCTGCTTCTGGGTATCCGGATACTGTTCTTCAGGCTGAGATAGATTTTAGTCTCTCCTCATCAGGATTCAAGAAATCTGATCTGTGTGTCCATATATAGATTCCTTTGAGTGTGTAATACTAAGTAAATATCGGTTTATCTTATTTTCTTATCTCATGGTGAAGGCAGCTTTAAACAAATAAGATAATATATTTAAAACTATAAATACTGGTTTTGAATGGTTTTTTTTGTTGTTGTTGTTGTTAACAGTAATACCAATTTTGTTGGTTGATGACGTAAACAATTTCCACTTCCGGGTGATCCTGCACGTGAGGATGGAGAAAGGTTTTCCGGGAAGAAACGAGCGCGAACGAGTTAATGGCGTCGAGCAGCTTCGTATGAGCCGTGTTCGTGAGGATCGCTCACGGTGGACTGGGAACTGTTGCGCTGGTTAATGGGCACTCACCGTCGCGGTGGACGTTTTTGTTGGGTTGATACGCACACGACGCGAGTTCGCCCGAGTTAGCTCGCTGGAGCTAGGCTAGGCTAACGCCATGGTCGCCGTCGAGAGGAAAGCACCTGTACGGACCAGATACCAGGATACTTGATGGTTCATCAGCGGTGGCCTCGTCCTGCAGAGTTCCCACATTCAAACAGGTACTAATATTAAATTTACCATTACGACCTCTAACTTTTAAGCCCCAATTAATCAAAGCAAGCCTGCAGAAACACACTACACTAAGAGAGAGCAGTCAGAACAGTTCTTTCACTCAGTATCTTTAAAGTTTACTTGGCTCTTTCGACAAAAGTTTTTGAACCTGTTCTGTTCAGATTATATTTGATCCATTTCCAGACTCGTACATGAGCCACGACAGTTATTTAATTTGATGTGTGTCTTGAACCAAATGAACATGTTGCAGAGATAAGATTTCACCTGCAGAAGGTGTGTTGTTTTTTTTGTTTGTTTTTTTTAATGGTAACAAGTGAACGTACAGTATGAGCTGCCCATTATGTCTAATCTTTCTTGGAAACTAAGGTAATCTTCCCATCCACAGGAAAAGTCTGGTTTTTATGTCTCTTTCACCAGACTTTTGCTTCAGTCTTCCTCTTTGTTTTACTTGCCAGCAGAAAGAATTTGTGTGTTTAGAACATTTGTTCGGCCTTGTGGCGTTTTTTCACTGGGGACTGAGCCAAAACTCGGCTCTTTGTTCAAACTGTTAGTTTTCTGCAAAATAATAATCTTATTGTTGCTGTTAGAGAGGCGGGCCTCCTCATTTCCAGCCAAAACGAACCTGGGAAGTTTCTGTTCGCGCTGCTTTGGTGTGACTGTTGCAGAAATTTCAGCACTTTGCAATTAGCCGTGCAGTAATTTGATCATATATAAACCCGCTGGTGAGCGCGGCGGACCAGATGTTCATCTTAATGCAGAAACTGTGTTTAACGCCTTCCTTTTTTAACGTTTCCCACTCGTGTCAAGATTTCGAATTTTATCGTTTCCCCAACAACGACCCTGGAATATAATATTTACGGGATACATTCAAGTACTGCAGATTGACTACAATTTTTAATCTAAATTGACAAATAATTTGAGCAATTTCTAACACATATTCCATCATTTCTCAAGAGCGTTTTCTTACCTTTATGCACAACATTTGGAGTCATTAGCATGGCTTTAGCATTGTTGTACTCTTTTATGTAATGGTGAAAACAGTGCAGTCGTGTATGAATGTGCTCAGAGAATCTTGGCATTGAAAGTTAAATAAGACTTTCTGGCATTGAAACCTGTGCGTGGCACTTGTATTCATCCAAGTCTGCACTTCACCTGGAACTTTGTTCACAAATTCTTGTTTTCATTGCCAAACCGTTTGAGCTGCCAGTGTTTCCTTTTGTCGGGTTGAGGTTTTTGTTTTTCAATGCCAGATCTTATTGTCTGTTCCCACAGCATGGCTGCTCCTGCCAACTCCTTTACAAGCCTGGTTCTTAAAAAAAAACAAACAAACAAAAAAATCTTTAAATATCCATTAAAATGTCAAAATAAACCCTTCCCCCCAAAAAATCATAAATCAGTTTAATGTGATTGGGAACTAAAGAGATGCTCGTTTGTTCAGGAACAGACCTCTGCTGGCGTTAACGGTGCTAATTCATTAAAATAATGAGTTCAGGAGGAAAAAAGCTGGTATTTATGATGCAGATTTACATGCAGGTCCTGACCAGGAGACAGAAAAACAAGCTCATTAAGCTCATTGGTTAAAATCGAGAAACCTTCTGCAGCCCACTGGAAAAAAAGCATGAGAGCAGCAGGATGTTACTACTTTGGTTGTTATTATCATCATTAATATTATTTCTTTACTTTCTGTCACAAAACTTTTAATTTTTCAGTGAAAAATGTGAAGGACAGCAGTTGTTTGTCACATTTTAAAAGCTGCGTTTATCACTGAGCAGTTTGAGAGCACTTCCTGCTGCTTCCTGACGCTCGCACCTCTTTTCATTTAACCTCTCAAATATGATGATGTCCTTGGTCTGGCTTTCTTGGTACTTTGTTGCTTAATAAGCAAATATTTCCATAAATAAGGGACTTTAAGAAGGTAGGTTCTGTGCTTTATGGTACTAATGCTGATGCTGCGTTCCTGCAGATTTCGCCTTTGTCGCAAAGTCTCATCTGATAATCTGCAACGATCCGATGGATTCTATACGTGGCCCCAGCGCTGATTTATGGTGTCACTCTCTGATTTGAATAATGGCACAGGGAAAAATGCATTACCACCTTGGTGTAAGTGTTGTAATCTGGGCCTTGAATAATTCCCCTTGATAATCAGCGGTGCAGAGATCCTGGTGTGATTTATTATGAGCAAAAAAAAAAAAAAACGATTATTGGAGTTGCCAAAGCATGAATGTGTGGGAGGAAAAGGCTGGAGTTTCAGCCCAGTTCCAAAACACAAAGAAAAATGTGAAATTTACACACAGAAAAACCATTTTGCCAGTTCCATCAGTGCTGAAATCCCCCCCCCCCCCCGGGAGCTGAAGCGTGTTCACGTGTTTGACCAAATGTTTACGTCAGACACATGATAAAAACACAAATAACTGTACACAGCGTCAGGCTGGGTGGTCAGAGATCGATGGGCCCCGAGGACAGGCCACATCAGTCAACGGCTCCCCGGTATAAACACTGCAGGATTGAATAGTGCTGGAGTGCACGAGCTGCCACTGATATGTCACCGGGGGCTCCCAAATGGGCACGACGTGTCACGGATGTCTCAATGAATTAAGTCAGCGCTGGCGTCCAGCATTTGGCGGTAAGATAGCGATCGGCACTCGAGGGAATGCTGGGCTTTTTCCAGCCCAAGCACATATGCTAATAGCGAGCTAGAGTATGCTAACGCGAGCAGACTCGCTGCGCGTGACGCAGATTTCCACACAAAGCTCAGAGTTCACGCCTGTTTAGGATTCCAGGTCCTCGGCGGCGTCCCTGCGGTTGTGATCAGCGCTCGCGTTGAAGGCGGGAAGCGAGCAGGAGGGTTATTTGAGTCAGATCTTACCTTTGAGTCACACATCAAAGTGGCCCATCTCCTGAAATGAGCCTGACACTTTGGCTCTCTGGAGCGCTAAAAGTCATCCACATTTTCATTTTCTTCAGTCTCCGGCTCTGAACGGTGCTGAACTGTGAATAAAGCGCTCTGCCTCCCACTTTTCCACACTTCCACTTTGCTGTTCCAGTCAGAATTTATTCATTATTCCAGTTTATCTTTAGATTTAATGTCTAAACGTGTGAAGCAGGAAGTCGGAGCCACTGTCGCAACTTCTTCTGTTAACAGCTTTATTGCACAGACAGCGTTTTTTATACTAATCTATCCCTCTCTATAGCCGTTAATCTCTCCATTCTTTGTACATCTTGTTTATGCAAGCCTAACCTTGTTTTATCCATCTTTATCCGTCCGAGCCAGCGACGGGGACAGTATATTTCCTGTGTTGGGGCTCGGAGTGAATGAGCGCCGTCCCTCGGGGCCGTCCTCTCACCTCGGTGTCACGCTCTCGAATCCACATCAGCTCGGGATCAATGAAGCTCGCCTCCGAAGCTGCAGCGGGCAGTAATGGCCAGATTTCTGCACGGCGGCACCTCCCAAACGTTCTCCGTCGCTCTTCAGCCAGAATGAGACATTGATTTCTGGTGGAGGAGCCAGGACGTTCACCTAGTCCCACCTGGAGAGCTCAGAAGGTTCCAGCTGTTACTGGGACTTGAGTGGTGTCACGACGAAATGAAGGAAACAGACAGATTCAGTTGTGTCCGTCCGTCCATCCGTCCGTCCGTCCTCTTTGATGCTTTCAAGCTCCTTTCTGGAACATCTGCGGCCTTCTCCTCCATCCCAGATGGCATACCGTTTGGGATTCAGGGGAGCCGTGGGCCCAGACCCGGCAGCAGCTCCAGTCTCAGCTCCTCGTCTCGTTTGTGGGGTTGAGCTCAGCTTCTCTCCTGAGGAAACTCGCTTCTCCTCTCCTCACAAAACAACCCTTTGCACAGTCCCAGAGTTCCATTTCCACACAATATGGATGCATCAACTTCACTGTTGACACAGACTTTATTGTGAAAGTGTGAAACACCAACATTGAGTGCAGAAGCTTCACTGTTTCTGGAGCAATTCCCCTTCTGTTTCCACGGTTACAGCTTTGCAGTCTAGTGCTTCTGGACATCGACAGCAGGACACAATTTTTATACACAAGAAAAGAAAAACAGCTGGTATTTTATGCTGAAAATCCAGTCCAAACTACAGCTGGACGCTTTAACAGGTGGTCTTTTAAATCTACGTTCTAATTAAAAGGCTTCAGTTCCTGAGGAAGTATCTGTCTGAGGCCTAAATTAGGGTCTAAACAGTCACAGCAGTCATTTGCTACTCTGATTCAGCCTGTTTATCATCAGCGCCATCACTCAGAGGTATTTCTGTCTGAGATGAGCTGCTAATTTCCACATTATTTCCACCCGTCTGGCTCTCTTAAACAGCGTGATGCTTCTACCCGGAGAGCCTGTGGAGGTGGATCGCATGAGCAGAGCCTCCCCCTCACTCGTGTTTTACATCTTTATTACATCCCCAGGACATTTCCACAGTTTGTCTCGTTTCTTGGTGTGTTTGTGGATTTATGATGTGAAAAGTCAAACTGGGATGATTCCATCGTGGTCTTTGGAGAGACTCTGGTCCGACCAGGCTCCCTCTTTCATTTCCCACGATTCATTTAGCTTTTTAATCAAGTTTCATTCTTCCCATCGCAAACACTGGCCTGAGGTCCAATATAGTTTGAAATACAGAGAGATTTATGTGTCAATGATCCGTAGGATTGAGTAAACATGTAATATGAAGGTTTAACAGCAGATATGAGCCAGCTGGACCACAGTATCCAGCGCTCCATCAGTCCACTCTTCTTGTCCATTTCCTCAAGCAGATTTTCACATTTTCAAGGAGTGACTGTTGACCTCTCACCTCTGGTGTGAAAACAGCTCATACAGTCACACAATGACGCGCAACCACCATCCTGGGTCCTCGCCCAGACCCTTCATTTCTTCTTTTTAGCTTTCCTCCACCGATCCGTGATTATTCTGAACACTCCAGTAAATAAACGCAAAGAAATAAATAAGGCTTCTCATGAGCAGGTTAGCATAACTGTGTGCTGAGCCTCTAGGTGTGTGTGTCTGGTTTGTCAGCAGGAGCAATCTGGGAGTGTTTTAAAGCAAAAGAAGCCTTCAGTGAAGGTGTGTTCAGGGGGGAGACGAGTGTTTATTTGTCTGGTGGATAATGGAGATAGAGGAGGAGTTCATAAGGAAGAGGAAAGATGGGAGCTTGTGGGAGCTGGGCGAAGATCGAGACCAGCGAGCTGAAAAATAGAGCTGGAGGAGATGTTCCAACAAGAAGACAAGGTCTCGGACAAACAGAAGCAGAAGACGTCCAGCGTCACGAGTTTTTAGCTTTTAAAAGGCAAGAAAAGCAACATAAATATGTATTTTCTTAATCCTAAAGGCTGGAATGAGAACATTCCATCCTTATTTTGTAGAAGAACTGATGTAAATCAGCAATAATGTAGAAAATCTATTAAAAATTGTGAACTTTTCCTTCCTTAATCATCTTATCTGGAGCATTTTATCTTCATAATTAAACGTGTCGATGACTCCAGATGCTCCATCGCCCCGCTGCGGATGACAACTACAGAATATTTTTGGGTGCATTTAATATTAATCATCCCTGAAAAGCAAAATGTGACTTTGTTTAAAGGCTTTTCTGATGCTAACAAAGCGAAACAGCAGCTCTGCGGTGCGTTCGGATGCAGGCGGCAGCGCCGGCCGCTGACAAATGCAGCTTGCAGCATCTGTGATTATTGTCCCTTTTCTTCATATTTGCGGCAGCTGAACAACAAGCTGATCAATCTTTCACAATTACTCCTCCGCTGATGACGCTCAGGAAAACACTCCAAGTAGCAGAGCTAATTTTCGGAATTCCCTTTCAGAAAATGGGGCGATTCATCACGACAGATACCAAATTGGCTTTTCTTCATTATGCGGATGTTCAAAACAACACAAAGGATTAATTGCCTAATCAAAGCAGCCCCTTTTATCTGGCTGCGTCGCCTCTGCTCTGTAAATGGATGGTGCTGGCCCTTCAGGCGTGATCGTTTCGTGGCCTGGAAAGCTTTGGGAGCCGTGGGCCTGTGGATCCCTGTGGATGTGCACCGGTTTCTGGCCTTTCTGCATCTCTAAGAAACACAAGTGGGCATTTGGTGGACTAACCGAATCAGAGGTTTGCTGGGACTGGTGTTGGACTGGCGTTGCACATTTCTCCTCTGATGACTGGAATCGCAGAAGCCGCTGGATGAGCAGCAACACACTGAGCGTCTCCGAGCCCGGGCCGGTTCTGCATTTGCTCCTCCACCGTGTTCAATTACTGGGGGAGAGGAGAGCTGGCACTCTTCTCAGCCCTGAGGATGACGGATACAATTTTCTCAGCAAGGCAAGAAAAAAACAACAGAAAGTATATGGTTGGTTTAGAGAGCAGCTGGTTTAGAGAGAGGCTGGAACCAACAGAAGAGAAACCAGCTGCTGGTGCAGGACGCTGGAAGGAGTGAAGAAACGGCATCACAACTTTCTCAAAATCACAGAGAGACACTTTTGTTGCTGATTTGGTGGTTTTATTTCAGTTGTTTAACGACGCCCGCCCGTGTAGCTCACCTGCTGCTGTTGTAGACTCGTTAAAATCCACGGCGGTGCGGGTCTTTCTTTGGCAGCGGATGCAGGGGGCTGTGGGAGAGTCTGAACCCAGACACCTGAAGCTGAAAAATGAATTAGTGTTTCTGCAGCATCAGAGGCACAAGGTCTAGTGAACATATCATCTGATGGCTGATTCTTTGCTAAGCTGCTGCGAACGACCCTGGGCTGCCGTGCACTGTTGGACCTGGAGCTGCTGAGCTCATTAGCCTTTCTGTTCCAGCAGGCCGGGATGAATCTGCCTCTCAGCCTCATGAGGAGGATGGAATAATGCAGTCAAGTCTCTGAATGTGTTTCATTTTCGCTCTCCAGCCGCTGCTGCCTGTCCCACAGTGGCTGGGACACGTCCCTAACTGGTTAGACTGGTGTGCACAGAACAACTCAGCTGGAGTTGATTTCGTCAACGAAAACGATGACGAAATATGTTCGTCGACGCCCAAAGGACGAAAACTAGACGAGACGAAACAAAATCCCACGTGAATAAGCGAAAACCAGGACTAAATCCTGATGCAATTTGGTTGACTAATAAAGACCAGGCGAAAGTGTAATTCACTAAATAAAGACTGGGCTAAAATCTATAATCATTTGGTTCACAAAGAAATGCAAAACGAAATATAGGATTTTTTTTCACTTCCAGTTTTCTTTGACGTGCTGTCCCACACACACACTCGCACACCCCTTCTCAAATGTGCTGCGGAGACCCACAAAGCTGAAGAAACATATTCAAGTTCACCACAAAGACGTCGCTATCGAGGTAGGTCAACAAAAGTTTTGTGGCTGTTTACAACGTAACATTAAAACGACGTGGTGTCAACTTAACCTTCTAACAATAACATTAAACTGACTCGCTACTAACTGCTGGCTAACCAACGCTAGCTTCTTTAGCATGTAGCCACCGTAGCTACTTGTTGAGCTAATCTAGCATGCTAACTATAGTAACTAGTAAGCATACCCCTGAGCAGCTGGATGTACATGGATGCCATGTTCAAAGTGTCGGTAATTATATTCCTACTTATTTTCTTAGTATGAGTTTGGAATGCTTTGCTAAATTGAGTTTTTACAGATGTACAGTTAATGGCTGCATTTCCTGTGTTATCCTGTGCATCCTGACATTGTGTTTACTCCTGTTCCAGATTCAAGCTACACCTGCTGCTACAACCAACCAGCCAGCAAGGATGACAAGCTTATCCAGGCTTCTTTATTTGCACTGACTCCTAAATACAAACTCTCAGGAACGACGTTCCAACGAGGAAGCCATAGCACTGTGGATCGCCTGGACACATTTACATCTCAGATCTATTTTATTTATTTATTGGAAGCATTTGTGTGTCTGTCAATCATTACGGTTCAAAATAAATAAGAAATTCAACCAAAACATGTTCCATGTCTGAATGTGTTAGTTAAAATTA
Organism: Arothron firmamentum; assembly: GCA_016586285.1. NCBI lineage: Eukaryota > Metazoa > Chordata > Actinopteri > Tetraodontiformes > Tetraodontidae > Arothron > Arothron firmamentum. The sequence goes on from BJFM01002864.1 coordinate 109,477, forward strand.
TTATTTTTCATCAAATTGATGAAAGAAAAAAGTGATTAGATTTTATAAGTTCGATATTATTTGCTGACCAAAAAAGCAAAGAGGTAAAATAGTTCATGACTAAAACTAGACTAAAATCGTCAACACCTTTTGTAGGAAAAACTAGACAAATAAAATTATGTTTTTGTTTTACTAAGATAAGGACTAAAGTGCTCAACATTTAGTCAACTAAAACTAGACTAAATGAAAAAGGGTGAGTTTGATTAAATATGACAAAAACTAACTACGACGATTGAAATTGGACTAAGACTAAATTTAATAATAGCTGAAAAAATCAACACTAATCTCAGCTGTCGTTGCACTTCAGACTCAGTGAGTCGACCACCGCACCATCCAACGCGCCCTCAAATAAAGCAAAATAAAAACTCAAAGAAAAATAATCTGGAACTCTGGAATGAGACAGTTTATTTTCATTCCATGAAACTGGAGCTGCACATATTCCGTGTCTGAGCTGTCGTTTTCTGTTAGCGCTCCCATTTATTACACCCTCCTGCAGAGCTCATTCATGCACCAGAGAGCTGTGTGTGACAGATTCCAGCGTGTCGCCGCTGACCTGGAAATCTGTGTTTCCACACTCGCACTCTTCCACAGAGGAGGATGAGCTGACCGTTCAGACTCCAAAACCTGCTCCACAATAGCAAAGTCCTGCACCGTTGGCCGCACACACGGCCTCACCTTTCCCCTCACGCTCCTCTCACAGTCACATTTCACGGTTGGCACGCTCGAGGCGGGCGGACACGCGGCAGCTGGCCGGCCAGGTGCGGGAGGCGCGGGAGGAGGAGCGGCGTGTCCATTAGTTACCAGGTTGGCGGTTTGATCTCTGGCTTCTGCCTGTCTCTGTGGTGAAGGTCGGCCCATCAAGGGGCAGCTTGATTGTGTGTTCGCTGCTGCATGCTGGGATGCGTGAAGCAGCTAGTGCAGCCGGCTTCATCCGTGAGCAGGACCCTCCATCTCAGGCTTCTGTTTTAAACCTCATCTGAATATTTGCTGGACTCGTTTTTCCATCCAGCTGTCCAACACATCTGTCTTTGGGTGACATGGATGACCTTTGGACAGGCACGTTTTTGACCTTGTTAAAGTGTCTGAGACGGCGTCTGTAAGCAGTTTCAGTGTCGCCGGTGCTCCTGGTTTCTGCAGTTCCACAGTGGCGCCTCCGCTCCCAGCTCGGCCGGCTGCTCCCGCGTTTAGGAATCTGCCTTTCAAGCAGCTACCTGAAGCCACCAAAGCCAACCCCAGACCCTGACAGGGACGGCAAGTTCCAGCAGCAGCTGAAGGGCGGGGACGGAAAATAGATGAGCGTACTCGCGGCTCTGCACGCCAGAGATGAGGCAGACCGGAATGTAGAACAGTGTTATTTGATGCCTCGACAACAAGTGAGGAAGATTTCGTGCAGGAGCAGAATCAATGGTCCAGCCCTGGAGCAACAGCCGCGCTCATTACTGCGTCGCGTCTGTGCAGGCTGATGATTAATTCTGTGCACCGGCAGGTTCCGGCTCCATCACCTGCTCTACGTATGAACCTGCCTGTGATGAATCCATCTCTGACTGGCAGCTGTACAAACATGTTGTACTCTCGTGTATACTGCAACAGTTAATGAGCTGCTCTTCGTTTGCTAGTTAGCATCAAGACTGAAGACTAAGAGAGCGCTCGTTGAGGAGGGCACCGTGAGGGGGAGATCTGTCATATTTTCTGTTTTCAGCGAGTAAAGGGAATCAACACGCAGCCCAGAAGACTGACGCAGAGCTCCTCTGCTGAATTTAGATGAACTCTGCGATGAGTTCATCACTTCTGGAAAGTTTGCCAGATTTAAAGGTCAGCAGCTCCAGTGCTGCTTCTCCTCTGATTTCCACCGGCGGAATGGAGGGCCATTCCTTTACATAATGGACAGCTGTAGGACACTTGCAGCTCTGCCACTTGGTGCTCTGATAAAACGCGGTGATGGATAGCGGTGTCAGTCAGGCATGGATGGGCCCCCAGCATGCGGCTCTGCAGTCGCATCACGACTCTTCGCCTCAGCGTTTGCCTCTCGCACACCAACTGTTGCTTTTTAGAACCTCAGAGATTATCCCTTTAGGAGCCAATAAAGCCGAACTTCAGTCCATCCTCCTCTTTGCTGCGTTCAGCTCCGCCTCGCCGGCATCCACCAATCACAAACTGGCGCCTTTCACTTTGATGGCAGATACCAGCAAGGCTTTCTTTGCCCCAAGAATCAGGTCCGTCTATCACGCCAGGCCTGCTCCTCCAGCCCGGCGCTAGCTGTGTGTGCGACCAGCTGTTAAAAAGTTTGCTGCCACGTTTACCATGAAATAAAAAAACACTGCTTACGCCAGCGTCTTCCCAGTCGGGCCTGACTACAAACAGCCGATACCAGACATTTTTAAATTGGAGATCAACTGAAAGCAGAGCCTGCAGTGGTGTCTGACTCCACTGAAAGAGATGCAAGCCGGCTACTTTAATTACACTTTCAGAGCCCACAATTAGCACTTCATTTAGGGGAATTCTTCAGTGTAAATGCATGTGCTAGCACATTTACCAGCGCGAAACGAGGTTCTAATAGTTACCATGTTATTTAAATATCTATCTATGTGTGTGTATGTTTGTGTTTGTATGTGTATATATGTATATATACTGAG
>BJFM01002864.1:120347-131453 GCA_016586285.1 Arothron firmamentum
AGCCACGGTTAACCCCGACTCAGAGAGACAGCGCTTCTCTGGGGTCTTTTGTTATTTCTGTCAATCTTCATTCCATCACACATACTCTCCTCTGTCTCCCCTTTTCCTAATTGACTACATGTGCAGTGATAAATTAAGGTTTCCACAGTTCCGTTACGTCCAGACTGCTTTTATCGATGTAAAACTCCGGGGGGAGGGGGGCTGGAAGCCAATAGATCAAAACAACAGCCATTTTCTTCCGTGTACTCATGTGAAAGGCTGTCAAGTCCACTGCGCTGATCAATAATGTTGATGGAATTTCTGCCATGCTGGTAAAGACTGTGTTTGAGCCCGGCTCTGGGGCGTCGGGTCCAGCTGTGGCCGTTTTTCCTGCCTCTGCAGGCTGATCTGGGACGCCTTAGCTTGTTCCACTCGTCGCTTGAGGCCTGAAATGAAGCAACAGCAGCGTGTTTGGAAGCAACCGGACCACCTGGGATCCACACGCAAGATGACCACGCTGGATCCACGCCGACGCAGCGGGGGAAACCTTATCGTGACCCACAGAATCTGGGATTGGAATGCTCAGTGATTCAGCATTTTCAGACATCTACACTGTCCACCAGGTGGCGCTGTTACTTGATGACACCTACTGATATCCGTGTTAATTCTTGGACCTGCAACATTTATGCTTCAGGGATTGTCGCTCAATCGAGACGTAGGTAATGTCATGAGCTCATTGGTCTAAAAAGCACGTAGGAAACGGCTGGAGAGCACGACGTCAATAAATACCCGGGGAACCGGCCAAGCACCATCTGTCTGGATGAGGGAACAGCCGACGGTGTGTTCATTGGCGTTAAATCTTAATCTGGCAACAGTCTGGTTCTCCTCCCAACGAACACCTTCTTCATAGAACGCCTCCGCTTCTTCTGTTCGTTTTGTTGGAAACTTGCAACCAGATTGTGTCCCGCTAACAAGTCCGCCACCGTCCCCCTTCAGAAGTCAGGTTCTCTGTCTCCTTTTCTTTCTTCTGCCTTCACAGTTTCACACCTCTCAGACAAAACTAGGTGGGCCCGTTGTGTCTGCAGTCCTGTGAGATATGCCTCGTGATGAAGGCCTTTACTTCACACATAAATCTTGCCTTGACAGCTTTGTTCTCCTTTTAATTTGTTTTAATGTGAACTTCCCCCTTCGCGTTCACGGGCATTTTTCAAGCTGCTGCAACATAATCAATGAGGTGCTCGTGCGAGCAGCGTCGAGCCGGTGACTAAAACAAATGGCATTTTAACGTATCTGTGAAGTGTTTGACTCCAGATCTGCTGCGCATTTTCAGAAAGTTTGACTTCTTTCTAGGGGAAAACCTGCGAACACTCATTTCTGTTATGCTCTCTTAGCGTTAGCATCATCACAGTGTCCCAGTGACAACTTTAGCATGGCTAGCCCAGATAGCCGCCACATCGCTACTAAAAAATTAATGGTGAAATGAGCTGTTGTTGCACTATTTTAACATTTTGGTCACAGCATTGATAATGTAAATGGAGGTGAGATGGAGGAATGAATAAATAATGTGATATTCTAGCTGCTGATATTTTATTGATCAAAGAAAAAGCAACTTCTCTGACTGTGGAGCTGTTGTGTGTGAGAAAATGCTGAAGCTGGAGAAAAAGGAAAAAGATGAGCAGACAGTAAATCTAGTTCTAAACACAACAAACTGTGTTCTCCAGAGGGTCGGACTCCCGTCGTCGGTGGCTGTTTGCCCCGTTTGCCCCTCGGTTGTGAAGTGGGTGAAGGGGACGATGTCGACCCCGGAGGAGGACATGATCTCGGATCAGTGTGCCCTCCCAGGGGTCCTACCTGGAGCCAGACAGAGGAGCGGCTCTGGTGGTGGCCTTCACCCATGAGACCCCCCCCCCAGAGCCAAACCCTCCAGTCAGCCCACAGCTAACAGGACCAACCACTGTGGGGTTATTAAAGGAAGCAACTGGTTAAATGAGTTTTAGTCAGCATTAACAATAATAAGCAATTAAAACACAAACTATGATGTTTTTAGTGTAACCGAGAGAAGAAAAATCCACGTGCACGTAAATGTTTACACTCTGAAAACAGCCGGCCTCTAAAATGTACCGCGCCCGTTAGCAAACAATCTGTGCCCTCATAGGCGACTCGAACATCAATTTCTCGCCTGTCAGCTGTCTGAGCCAGGTGCCGCATCACCGCCACCACCTCTGCTCCAGCCTCTCCCTCCTCCTCCCAACAAAACCAGTTCAGAATGCACCATTAGAAATCTCCTGATACGGAAACGGTAGAGACGCATCTGTGAGGCAGGAAGCGAAGAGAATCCCTCCCACCGCCCGGTGACGTCCCAGGCTAAATCGCTCTAAAATGAGCACTTATTGTAAACAATTTTGAATTCTTCATCCATTTTTTGCTGAAAAACGAGAAGCTCAGATGTACCCGACCTGCTTCAATCCTCGAAAAGGTCTAAACCCGGTTCAAGCTCTGGGTTTCTGCCTCTGTAAAGAACCTAGAGACAATTTTATTGTAAAAAGCGCTACATAAATAAACTGAGGTGAATTGAAACTGAATTAAACGTTTTCACCTTTGCTTGTTCTGATGCTAATACGCTCCAACCTGGGTTGTTTAACGCAAAGGGAGACTCTAAAAGGAAGGAACACACACACACACACACACACACACACACACACACACACACACACACACACACACACAAACACACACTACAAAGCTGTATATATATGCGCCATCATGCTGTGAGGATACTCTTCTGCTGCAAACCCTGCGGGGCCCAAGCAGGGCGGAGGTGTGTGTGTGTGTGTGTGTGTGTGTGTGTGTGTGTGTGTGTGTGTGTGTGTGTGTGTGTGTGTGTGTGTGTTTAATGCAGGAAAATATTGACAAACACAATCTGCTGCACTCTGACATGGATCTTGCATGTAAGAGAATTTTTACTTTCCCATGTAAATCCATGTAGAGCCGCTCCAGAAGAGCAGCAGACGGAGCAGAAACCAACGCCCAGACTTGGCTTCTGCTCCGGGGTCACCAGAGACGAGGCCCGGCCTGAAAGAACCAGGAGAACATTAGCATTGTTTTAACATGCAAATGTGTTTTATACTCCAGCACGTACAGTGGAGGCTTCGACAGCTGCCAAATGCGCGGCTGGAAGGCTGTTTCCTGGAGGAACACAAACATTTATACTAAGTTAGATTTTTTTTTAAAAGTGAGCTCGTAGGAAACTGGTTTCACATCTGAATAAAGAAACGCTCGTGAAGTTGTGGAAGTGATGTATAGACAGTTTGGTTTTTTGAAACACTGACATTTATCAAGCTTAATGTTGCCACATCCTCCACGTGCAGACGTCAATTATTCTGGAATCCGCTCGGCTTCCTGTAAATCTCTGACAGCAGCTGGCCTCCCTCACTTCCTTCAGCCTTGCATTCAGGACGGAATGAAGGATGTCCTAAAACGAGACGTGAGGAACCTGCCATGCGAAGCGCCGCAGAACTAAAGGGCTGAAACTCAGCGTTCCCCAAAATCAGAATTTTTTTTTATTTTTTATTTTTTAAATCAAGAGCTAATGCTAGCTTGTTGTTATGGCTTCAGGAGGGGTATTTTGGGGTTTCATTGTTTTTTATTGGTTTTGTCAGGCATTCTTGATTTATTTGGAAGGTTTTCATACCTCCTGCTGCCTCTGTTCTGTTCTTTTCCCACCTCTGTAATTACCCTCGGATGTGTTTCACCTGTGTCTTGTTAGTCTGCCCTTTTCCGGTGCGTTTAAGTCCTGGTGCTCCATCTTTGCCATTTTGCTGCTGGGGGTCCCTCAGCGCTCTTTCACCCTCACACTTTCTGGGTTTTTCAACTTTCTGTCCAAGTGTTTTTTTCAAGGCAGGTCCTTGATTTCAAGGTTTTTATTTCTGTCTGTTGGATTGCTGATAGCTTTGGCCTGTAAGTGTTCATGTGTTCAGCTCTGCTGGACCTGACAGTCCAACGCCTGGACGTGGCGGTTCCTACCTTCCCTCTGCGGAGCCCTTCTAAGTCTGCTTTGTTGGGAAATCCTCATTTGCCTCATGGTCACATCGTGCTGGGTGTGTTCATGCTGTATTTATCGGATGTTCTCAGATCTTCTGCCACTCCTCATGGCGTCCGTCAGGTGTGTTGCCGCAGGCCATTAAATCCGTCATCATCATCCCTCCAAACCGATCCTGACAGATCAATAATAAGCCCTTCCAGGCATGTCCTCAATCAGTTGGCTAATGAATGAAAGTGTCTTCATTATATTTCTCTGGAAGTATCTCGTCTCATCTCAGCAGAGGGAAGCGATGCGGGGTCCCCCAAGGCTCCATTATGGGGCCTCTTTAGGTCCACTTTCACAACAGCGGCCATTCCATTTCATTCGCTAACAACGTTTTTGGAAATGCAAAGTTGGGTCTGGAGTTGTAGCTTCAGAGTACATTTTTGTTGAATGCTCACATTTCTGGAACAAACTGGGCTCAAACGGACGGTAGTCGTAGGTAACGCGGGTTTATTCTGTGTGTGTTTGTAGCGCAGCGCTGCTGTAGACCTGCATCCTTCTACTCCTGAGCTATTTTACTCAGGCTTTCAGCTTTAAGCCAGAGAACTCTGAGGACTTTGTCTCTTTCTCTGACCACCAATGTCAGAAACACGGTGTCAGAGCTGTGAAGGGCAGAGGCCGCGGTGAAGGGCGGCGGTGTTGTTTTTCTTGCTTGTTTAGGTGGATGCTGCCACCAGCCTGCAAGGAGAGAGCAAAGAAAAGCCAGCAGCAAGGCAGTTAACGAGCCATCATCTCACAGACGCGCTCCTCCTCCTCCTCCTCCTCCTCACTGAAACATCTCCTGGACACAAATGGAGTCTTTTTTTTCCCTCCATGATTCCTCTGCGGTTTCATTCACCTGTCAGCTGTAAAGTAATATATATGTGACCTGCAATCTGATGGAGATCAGGTCAGAGGATGCTTGTAAACACTGATAGATACATGGCTTTTCCTCCTCCAATTTTCTCGGGTGTCGGTGATAAGCTCGGTTCTTGCGATAAGCCCGCGTGTTTCTGTAATGAATTACCAGCTGTGGAAACAATCAGGTGTTCAGATGTTTGAGGAGCGTGACGATAAAGGCGGGCTGATGCATCGGCGCCGCTTTGTGTGTCAGGTGACGGCGATAACGGCGGCCGCGGCCACTCGGAGGACCGTGTCCTCATGCTGGGAGATAACGGGGGGATGCTGCCTGCTCGGTCTCTCCGGCCCCTGGGCTGGTAACCTGAGTGGCCCGGGAGGCAGCGCCGCGTCCTCCTGCAGCGCCGCATTCAAGGACTCACAGCAGCCCGGGACAACGCACCGCCGCCATTCGCCAGCGTCCTTTTAAAGCCAGATAATGAATCTCTGCAGCCTGAAAACTGACGATAAAGGACAGAAAGTATCGTCCTTCAACTGCGGGTTTACAAAGGATTTGTCTTTCTTCGGCAGAGGCTGATTTAATGACGGGGAAGAGCGGTTTTAAAGTGAAGTGGTGGGAGGTCTCATTACAGATGCAAGGAGGGAGAAAAGAGGTCTAAGAGGAATCCAGCGGCAGCGATGCTAATGCTCCCGCGTTGTCGCTGCCGATAGAGCCCGAGGACGGCGCCTTATCAACGTCCTGCAGCAGGAAACAGACTTCTTAGCAGCTCCGTTACAGAAATAGGGCAAAAAAAAAATCTCATTTTTATATATGCTGTCTGATGTGTGATAGAGGAACACTTGACTTGTTTTGAAGATTCCTCTGCGCAGGAAGGCGGCGGGCTCGCGTTCCCTCGCGGTTTCTGCGGCGGGTCGCTCAGGTGGACCGTTCTGTCTGAGCTCTTTAAAGTTCCCATTTGCACGTTTATGCTAATGTTGTCTATTTATGAATTCAGACGACGGCGCCGAGCCAGGCTACGGGTGATGGATTCATCACAGAATAGATGAGGCAGAACTTTGCACCAGGAGCCCAGATTTTCATCCTGAGCATTAAATCCCAGTCTGTGGCTCTGGCTCGTTCCCACTGCCGCCAGTGGAATTACTGGGAAATGGTCTACAATTTCCCCATCTGTCCACGTTTAGTTTGAAAAAATCCAAATTTATTCATGTGTACTTTCTGTTTTTTTCAGTTCCAAATATCCCTCTTTCAGCCCCTGAAACAGAAATAATAGTAACTGTTAAAAAAATGACATTGACTGATTGAAAAGTGGAGGTTTTGAAGCCAACAGTTCAGACAAGGACACAGAGAAGATGGAGAGCATGAATAGCACTCCACCATCAGCGCTGCCGCCGGAACACCGTCAGAAAAACGCACAAAAACCAGAGAACCTACTTGAGAAGCATTTGCTGTGGGTGCTTCTGTCCTCCGGTGCTTGACGCAGCCCGAGTTAAGATCCCCAAACGGGCGGAAGCCTCTCGCTCATTGTGTGACGGCCTTGTGAAAACTGGTGGAATGTCCTTTCATGTTGCCCTTTCATGTTCGCTGCATGTTGAAAGAGGAAGTTTAGCATCTGAACACTGAAGTGTTCTTTCCCCCCTGAAGGTCACACTGAGAACCCAACACAACCCCCTCCATCGTCCTTCTGCGTGGTGTCTTTGTGTGTGTGTGTGTGTGTGTGTGTGTGTGTGTTTCTCGCAGCACTGGTCTTGGAGGCTCTTTTCAGGGTAGAGAAGAAAACGGCTGGGTGGCAGCAGCCCGTCCAGACGTGCGCTGCGGTCCCGCTTGGTGGGAAGCTCGCCACCGTGTTGCGTTTCGCCGTCCGGTGACGTCACTCAGGAAAGTGATCAGCGAGCGACGAGCCGCCGCCGCCGAGTCGGAGGCGAAGCTCCGTCCTCATCCTCCGCTGTCGTCGCCGAGCAAACAGGCGTAAATCTGACCAGCGTGAAAAATGCGACGCAGCCTCATCTTCTCTGACCTTTTCGGCAAAAACAAATGGAAATCCGGTGTTTGCTCAGCGGAACGCTGGTAGCATAGCAATATAGGGAGGAATTAGCCTGGCCTGAGCCTTACACACACAAAAGAACGCCGTTAGCGGCAGGAAGACAGAAAGCTGCTCTTCTCTGCCTCTGTGTCGCAAAAGCTCCAACATTTACTCATCTGACACACTCGACCAGCGTTAATACTGCCCAGATGTCCCTGAATGCATCTTCCGTGGCTCTTCACGGCCTTCACGTTGTTCATCTGTTGTGTCCCGGGTCAAAGACGCTGGCGGTATGTTATTCACTGCTCACCTAAATGCATCAACGTTTGCTAAATCCCTCCTGATACATCGCTTACAAATTGCAATTATGGCCCAGGCCAATCCCGTCGCTTTGGCGAGGCGCAGGCGTCGCCGAGGGCCAGGAAACATGGCACCGGTGGAGCCGGGCCGCTCCAGCGGGTCCGCATGTGCCAAGACTCACAGCACAAGGAGAGCTTTTGTCCATCCTCAGTGTGAGTGAGTTTAATAGAGCAGCAGCGATTCCTTTCGAATAATCTGCTCAGCCCAGAGACAAAAAGGCCCCCTGAACGAGCCAGTTCTGCCCCCTGGGAGACAAACCCAACACCATCCAATGTGCGTTCACCCCACAGGTGCCCGGAAAACCGGCATTCAAAGGGAAAAACTTTCTGCTGTAATTAATTTGGGCAACAGCAAACATGACACGCTGTATTAAAGTAACCTCCTCTCAGCGTAGCACCGGGACGGGTGATGACTCCTGCTCACCCAATTTAAGGAAAGAAAGCTGTCAGCTTTGCTCTCATCTGCCATATTTAACACTTAATCCGCTGAGGCCACTCTCGGAGGTTATTAGGAGCTCGCTGCTGTCGTGTACTTTTCCTGTTGGAACGAAACTTGCAATTACTAATCCAATTTAGCAGCAGAGACGCCATGTAGCGGCTGCGCTAATCTGGGTGCTGGACTCGTCCGGTCCAGCAGCAGCCGCTCACTCGTGGAGGTTTATTTTGTAAGTTCTGAACGGTTAAAAACGGCCCGATCTCCGTCCTGGATGAGTCAGAAGACGTCCGAACACGAGCTCTCAGAGGCGTCCGAAGGTCCGTTGATCCAGACATCAGCGTTCAGGAACCAGTTTAGGTCCGCCTCCTCTTTACTGCTGCATTTTTGGAACTTTGCTGGCAGCGATTACCATGGCAACGGCGGGAACTCCTCTCTGTTGCGTCTTCTGTCAGCTCTTCCTGATTTAAGCCTTTTCATGGACAGAAGGTCTTTTTCGCTCATTCGCTGCTCCTAAATGAACTTAGCTACGCGGTCGGCCTTGAAGCCGCGTTTCGCTCCAGCGCCCGGCAACCGCTCACGTTTGAAAAGATGAAGATGAAAATATTTCTGTCCGTTTAAATTAAGATCTGTGATTTTAACCTAATTAGCGCAATTTAACGACTCTGAAATCAAATATCTGCACTTCAAAGGGTTGTAGCTTTTGATTCTAACATGCTCATTTCACTTCTGGGCTGTCACTGAGGTGACCACGCCGACCCTGAACGCCACACAGAGGAGGCCTCAAGGTCGCTCAGTCGACACAATTATGCTTTTACGCATTATGGCTGCACGTTGATTGGCGTCTCATTTGGGGTGAGAGCGCAGCAGCCTTCCCTGGTCCATACGCTTATTAAACTGTCTGTTTCAAATGTCATCAGCAATAATTGGAGCCTTTAATGAAAACAGAGTCCAGGAATGATGAGGGGAGCGCCGCTCACGCAAAGATTACCACCGCTCACATCGATGAGCTAATCAAGCATGAATCTTGATCAAATACCAGATGCAGAGCAATTTCAAGAACTACACAGTTATGAAGGACTGGTGCGTGCGCACGTGGGCGTGTGCGTGCTCCCTGCACAGGCTGCATGTGCTCACCACAGATGCAGGTGGAAATCTGCAGGTCTAAAGCTGGAAACGCGGCCAGGCTTCGGTTTCCTCAGGATTCCCGACCCCCGGAGTCCGGAGCGGGGCTTGGACCGCCGCCCCGGCCCGCTCCCCGCTGCGCCTGCACTCTGGCAGCTGAAGCGTGACCCAGTTATCGTTTCCGACAAGAGGCTGGAATTATTAAAAAATGAACGCAAAGGTGTATAATGGGCGAAGCGGGAAGGTTTTACTGTCACTCCAGCTTCATCCAGCCGGATGCAGACCGGAGGCTGCTCATCTGGGTCCAGACTGGGTCCAGCTCATCTGCGTCCGCCACAAACAAGCCAGAAAGAGCTGAAATTAAAAGGACAGAGACCCCGTCAGAGCTGTGATCCACCTGAGCTCTTCCACCTGAGCTCCACTCGTTCTGCCATCGGAAACAGACGCTGCCAACCAGTTAACCGTCAGAAGAAAGCGCCTCAGCGCCATAAAACAGGACGGACGACGGCGCCACGTTGGCCCGCGGGCCGCCACACCTCTGGGATGCAGTTTGTCCACCGTGAAGGAACATTCATCTGTTCTTTGACTCATTTCACATTGCTCCGTCTCCGTCTTCTCTCCTCGGGCGTTCGTTTTAATGATGACGAAGGCCGAAATGTTCGGATTAAAAATTGTGAGACTTATTACTCAAAGGCAGCAGAATGATTTAGGATAGGCAGCTCTGGGTCAGACCTGTTTCCATCTCCAACAGCAGCGTGTCAGTTCAAAGGCTGACCTGTTTCTTCCCTCAACCGGTCTTTTGTACCAACATCCACATATTATGTAGGTGGGTCGCTCGCTTTGATCCGTGTGATCGGAGGATGTCAGTGCCCCCCTCAATCTGACTCCAGGACTCCCCGAGCCTGGCACTTCCCCTGCAATGTTACACACACACACACACACACACACACACACACACAGAGTCATCCTGTTTGTGCAGTCATCAATGTTTTGTGTTTTTAGTCAGTGTTTCTGTGACTCTGTTGATTCTAGATTGGATGCAGCGTAACACAATCCTAATCTATTAAATGAAACATTAAAAGGAAGGATAAAATCCCAACAATTTACACATGTTCCCAACAGTCATTAAAGATGCAGTATTCACACAGGTCAGCTGCTTCCCGCGGGGCGTCAGCTTCACGTTGATAAAAGGCAATATTCAACCACTTTCACTGTGGTTTCTGACCTGCTCTTGCAGCCGTTGCCATGGCAAACACTCTAAAAGACCTGAAATTAAAGGGCCGCTGATCATTACGACCATAGTAGAGACTCATCCTGCAGCTATCTGACCACGAAACAGCAGAAACGGACTAAACCCGCCTTCTCAACATCAGAAGAACTCCAGTCCCACCGGGGAGTTAGCGTTAGCTGCTAAAGCGAATGCGTAGCTGGAACACGCGTGTTCAAACCCGCTGAAACACCTGAAGGAAATGTCTCTTCTTTATTACACATAAGCACATCAAATCCGGCCGAAGCTTACTTTAAATTGATCTGGCAGGGCGAAACATTCTGCCGGTGTATTTCAAATAAATATGGATCGTGCGCAGCGTGGACACGATCCGCCGCTAAGCCTGCAGCAATAATTAAATGATCTCTCAGTGCAGCAGGTAATACTCATCCAAACAAAATCGCTAGTTCTATACCGTCCGTCCGCTAAAGCCGGCTGTGCCCACGTCTGTTTCAAGGCTGGGATTCAGATGTTGCTATCAAGGCTTGGGGGCCGCGCTGCTGTGGCACGGGTGTCGTTTTGTTACTGTATTGATATGGAGATTGCTTTTTCCTTTCAACGTATCTGAAAAAGAGAGGGAAAAAAAAAAGGCGCGGCGGCTCTCCAGAATGAAAGGCCTGACTGTAGTGGTTTCAGCTGGATAGTTTCAATCATGGTAAATGGATTTTCTAAATGCCAAAGTAGCTGCTTTATAGATTTGGCTTCCCAGCGAGGAGAGCAAACTCATTTAGATGGAATATCGCCGACTGCCAAGACGGCTCAGCGCGTCCGCAAAGCAAACTAGTCGGAAGTAAAGTTGGCTTTTTGCCTTTGTGATACATGATGTGCTTCCACATGCAATCTCACAGATCATTCCCACATCAGCTTGATACGTCTCAATTACTGTCGCCTCACCGGTGACTTCAGATCTCTCCGTTCTGAGCGTCCCCGCCTCGCTGCTTTGATTACATTCTTCTACTTCTCCCTCCTTCCCATTTATTGCCTTTATTTCTGTCTTTCTT
>BJFM01002866.1:12075-42431 GCA_016586285.1 Arothron firmamentum
TTTTTTTTATTTTATTTTTTTTGAAATTTCAGTCTATTTTCCAAAAATTGAACTGCTTTTCTGCTTCCTCGCCCCCGTGTGTGTTAGATGAGGACGGCCTGCTGGGGCTCCTGCAGGGCCGAGGGGCCAGGATGGAGCGCCATGCCTCGGCGCTCAGGCAGGAGGACGCCGCCCTGCAGCAGGAGAGCCTCGTGCACGGAGACATGGTGTTTGTGGACGTGGTGGACACCTACAGGAACGTGCCGTCCAAGCTGCTTCAGTTCTATAAATGGTACGCCGAGCGCTAACCACGCGATTGTCTTCCTCCAAATTGCCTGTGTCCCCTGAGGAAACGGGCAGCCTGCAAATGAACATTTGCCAGCGCCTGAGAATGTCTTAGAGTCTTGTCTGCTGCAGACCAGACTGTAATCACTCAGCTACGGTCGCGAGTCACAGCAGTCCAACTCCTCCTCGCTCTCACTGGGATTGAGGGTGGCTCTGGAGGTAAATGCAGACAGAAACCCTAAAGCAGGCCTGAATAAACGTCTCTGCCCCGGCAGGTCTGTGGGAAACGCCCGCTTCAGTCTGCTGCTGAAGACCGATGACGACTGCTACATCGACGTGGACGCGCTGTTAACCAAGATTGACCACAAGCATCTCAAGCGGAGCAACTTGTGGTGGGGGAAGTAAGTCGGAACCAGCATTGCCACAGCATTCATTAAAAAATAATCAGACTACTGATTACGTGATTTTAAAAGTAACTAATAAGTCACTATTATTTATGTTCAGGAGCTGTCAACAGCCCCCGCTGCCTCAACATAAAATGGCAACCACTTTTGCCAGTAATCTCTTTACTGGACGTGCATTGGAAGTAGGGCTGCACAATACATCATTATGGTTTTGTTATTGCAGTATGAATATTGCAAAAGCAACGATGCAAACAATATACACTTTCCCTTTACAAGTTCTTTAGAATCCCAGCATGTACAGCACAGCCAATGAACACATGCTTGTTTTGTTTTTTTTAATTGCAGTAGAGGTTTTTTAAGTCTCAGTTGGGGGCAATATTCTCCATGTTTGGCAAATTTGACCGTTATTGGTCTAAAAGTGCACTTTTCCCAAGTCCATTTTGTATTATTATGCATTTAAAAAAAAAAATCATACTTAGTTTTTACTGTTTCTAGAGTTTAAATATCAAATAGCCCTTGTTTTTTTTTTTTTTTTTTTTTTTTCAGCATGCACCTAATAATTCTGTGCGCCTTATGTATGGCTGAAGTACAGAAATAGACCCCGTAATTGAGACTGCGCCTTATAATGCGGTGCGCCTTATGGTGCGCCAAATACGGTAATTATTTCCGATGTATTTATTATCTGAGTCTGAACAATCTTTTATTTTGAAAAATGAGCAGATTCTCTATGAAGTTGCATACGAGTACACAGTGGATTCACCTTGACCGGACCGCGGTGATAAAAAGGTTGGGGACCGCTGCGCTAGATTACTCAGTACTGGAGAAAAGTCCGATTAAAGTCAACGGTCGGAGCCAGTTTCTCTCTGGCTTCACGTGCAGGAATGTGTGATGGTGGTGGTGATGGTGGCCATTATGAGGCTGACGTGGTTTCTGACCCAGTTTCAGGCAGAGCTGGGCGGTGGACCGCATCGGGAAGTGGCAGGAGCTGGAGTACGCCAGCCCGGCCTACCCGGCGTTCGCCTGCGGTTCCGGCTACGTGGTCTCCCGGGACCTGGTGCAGTGGCTGGCCAGCAACGCAGACCAGCTGAAGGCCTACCAGGTAGAGCCAAGCGCTGGGGGGCACCGGCGGGCCAGCCGGGCGCTGCCGCGTTGTGACGAGTCCCGGCTGTTTGCTTGCAGGGCGAAGACGTGAGCATGGGGATTTGGATGGCCGCCGTCGGACCACAGAAGTATCAGGTACAAGCAGAGAGGAGGAGAAGAAGAAGCGTTTTCACAGTTTCTTTCATATCCAGGGCTTTATGCACGGGTCGGGAGGGTCACTTTCTCAGGCGATCTGACGTCCTCCCGTCTTTGAACGCTGTGTGCTGACAGTGGAGGCTGAGGCAGCTCCACCCAGCTGCGCGGGCCTGCTGGGCACAGCCGTGAGCGTGGGGGGGGGGCGGGATGACCCTGTGGCTGACGGCCTCTGTCTTCCTCCGTCAGGACCCCGGCTGGCTCTGTGAGAAGGAGTGCTACCTGGACATGCTGTCGTCCCCCCAGCACACCGGCGGGGAGCTGCACGCCCTCTGGGACAGGAAGGAGGCCTGCGGAGATCCCTGCGGGTGTCCCTGGGGCCACTGAGCAGGTGGAGCTGCGGGTAAATTGCACACTTCACTGCTCGGTTCAGCCTTTCTCTCAGTTCTGTGGAGAAAAGACGAGAAACCTGGAGGATTCACACGCCAGGAGCCTGATATGAACCACACTGACAGCGTCAGGACAGGTTAGACACCACTGAGTTGTAGCATATTGTCTGTATTTATATCACAAGCTTCAATTTAAATTTAACAAGCTTGAAATTGAGAAGTGACAGAAGAAGGTGATCTTTCTGCAGGCTGCTGCTTTAAATATAGCTATATTTGGTTTCTGGTTGCTTTAGGCTTTTCATTGTATGTTTGATTTGTGTTGTTTTTTTAACTGTAAGTGTCATGGTGCAGCTCGTGGCGTGGCCTTGCCGTGTTTGTCGGGATCGCCCTGTTGACCTGTTAAAGGTTCCGATTGTGAAGCTTAAGCACATTTTCCGAACTTGACCGAGCAGAACAACTGAAGCAGCCTCTTTAGGCGAGGGAACCTTTGACGAGCAACAAATAAACAGCACTTGAAAGAGACGTCGACTGCCGGGTGGTGTGTTTTTGAAGCGGGCGCGGGCGGCCAACTCGCAGGTGACACCGACTCTGTTGGATGTGCGTCGGGTGCGAAGCCGCCGCCGATACGACTCGGCCGCTGTTGCACAGTTAAAGGATCTGAAACCGCTTTGATCTTCATAGATTATTTTCCCGAGTGGGGAAACCAGCCGAGGGTTTCGCAGCTTCGCGCGCAACTGCAGGCTGTAGCAGAACACGGGGGGAAAAAACCAACAGGCCGACAAGCGCGGTTACCTCCCGCCTTCACTGGGGCACAGCTTGAGCCTTTAGAAACGGTGGTGTCGAGAACGAGCCGTCCTTCAGCGAACGCACGTCCACATCTGTTCTGCTCTCTGACGTAGAAAAACAGCCCATTTTCCGGCCCGTCGGGCTCCCCGGCTGATTTAGCTCATCTTAAAATCGAGAGGCAGGCGTGGAAGACGACGCGCTAACCAGAGAGCGCCCCTCCGCTTCCATGGGAGCCGCTGATGCCGCTCGCCCAAGTGATCCAAACGGTTGACATTTAGTGGAGGTTTGCTGCCTGTTTTACTGCCTGTGTGCACAGTCAGCCATCAGCCTGTGTTAATAACCCCAGTGAGTCCAGGAGGTCTGATGCAACCTTCCAGTCAAAAAAAGCCCCATCAGATTGGGTGAAACGTGGGTGGTCTCAGCTCCTAGAAGAAATAAACCCCACACCTTCAGCATCGCCTGCCCTTGAGCACGAACCTAATCTCTCCAAGAGTACAATTCCCCCAACCAAAGACTTATTTTCACTTGGTTAATATTTTGGCCAGGACATGAAGTCGTCCGTTTGTGCCGTGACGAGCGCTGCTCCGACACAGCGGAGGCGACTCCAGTTAATTGTGTGAAATCCTTTTCCTGTCAAGTCTCACGTCTTCCCAGACTTCATCTTCTTGCGACTGCTGATTGACTAAACGAATGTATTGACTTTAGAAATGTATGTCTCTTCCTGAGAAAGAAGCTACTTTCGTGCTTGTCGGCCTAGACTGCTGCCAAGGGGCTAAAACCAGCTGAAGACTCCTTCTTTTTCAACTTTAAATTACTTTTACTTCTCAAGTTCTACTAATCCAATCAGTAAGAATAATCAACAGGTTTGATTCACTACTGTTGGTGTTTGGTTCGTAAGCACGTCAGAGCTCTCTAGATGTGTGATTAACCAGGTGGAAACCGTCTTTACCAAGATGTGGACGGTGAAGAACGCTCGTCCGCAGCAGACCCAGCAGAGCTCCGTCCAGCGCTCGTTTTCTCCACCTCTGCAGTGGTTTGTCGGTGTGGCGGCGTGTTTTGCGTTTGCAGGTGTGTTTTTTAATCCACGTCCTGCCTCCTGTGCTAGCGTCCCCACACCAGGACCTTCTTTTGTGCTTTACGTCGGTGACATGCAGCAGAAGGCCTCTGACAGCTCGTTTTCCTACTTTAGCCCATTACAGACGGACGCCGCGGTGCAGACCAGCCTGCCGGGCCGTGCGTCTGCACGCTCACGCAGCGTCAGCCTCGTGGCGGAGAGCAGGCAGCCCTCCCGTCAATCAGCCGCCGCCTCTGTACGCTGAAAGGAGGAGGACATCATTTATTCATGACAGCAGCATCTCAGACAGCAGCGTTCCTGCGGCTGATTCACAGAGATGGGGGATATTATTAGACTCTGCCTCGACGGGCCGACGCTCTCCTCGCCGTTTGAAGGCGCCGCCCACGTCTCTCTCCGGCCGCGGCTCACCGGGGCCAGGTCAGAGGTCACGAAGCAGCAGGAATCCTGTCGGTAGGCAGGAGGTGGATGGAAGATCAGAAAGCCATTGAGGATAAAGGATTCTAGCGGAGGTGGAGATGTCCTGATTTAATTCTTTTTCCATGTGATACATTTTTTAAACACTACTTCCTGCGATATCTGCCCCATAATTCATCTCAGAAGCATCTTTTTGTTATTTTCTTCTTGGAAAAGGCAGGTACACAGCAACTTCTTTTATTAGGATTTCACACAAAGGTTCCACAGCCACAGCTTTTCACAGCAGGACCTTCTGCAGACAGTCGATATTAAAAGGTTAACCTTGAATGGTTTTTTGGTTTTGTTTTTAAAGCCGCCTTTTAATTTACTTCTCACGTTTGGCACATTTGGCAAGTAATACATGAAACATGAACATTAGGTTGATTGGAGTCCAACCTGCCCCAGGTGGGAGTGTATGTTAGAGTGTGTGTGTGTGAGTGTGTGTGTGTGTGTGTGTGTGTTTGTGTCTAATCAGTCTGGGCGAGTTGCCCGTTTCAGAACGCGGGCTTAACGAAAACTCTTGAGTTAATTTGTTGTGGTTTAAGGGAAAGTCAGGGTTTTCGGTTTCAGAAAGCAGGTTCAGCGTAACTGAGTCAGTTACCGTTTTTTTAGTTAAACGTTTGCAGTGTTAAAATGTCAGAGACAGCCCAGACGTCTCATGGAGGTGTTGCACAGAATTGCAGGTATCAGTTTAATCTTTAAATCGATTGATATTTGAAAGCAACAGCAGCCAATTACACAGAACTCCCACAAGAAAAATCAGTGTCCTTTTGTTTGTGATTAATAGATGGATTCAGTGAACCAACACTAGGGGGCGCTAGATCACCTCTGCCTTTCTTCTGTTGGCTATAATGGAGATAAAATTTAAACATTCAGGAAACACAAGTTTGGAGACATGCATGTATAGCAGGCTTAGGTGATAGATGGATGGATGGGTGGATAGATAGATAGATAGATAGATAGATAGATAGATAGATAGAGCTTCTCTAATGAATTAAATCTAGTTATCTCAGGTTAAATGAAGCGACTGAACGCTGTTTAATGAGGACGGGCTAAACAACACAATCTCTTGTGTTTAAATCATGTCTGACATGTTGGAACTATATTTTTATATTTCTTAACTTTCTGCCAAGTTCTTGTTGTGCCTGTTGGGTTGCATCTGTGGCTCAAACACACGTATAGAATAGAAATGTTGAATAAGATGAACGACCAAGACCAAACATTTTTCTTTTTTTTTATTATAAATCTCTCTTCAGTTAATAATCAAGGTATTCACGGTCAGTAATTTTCTCTCTTTTGCCCCTTTTGTTTTTTTGAAAATATGCGCATTGTCGCCGTACGTGGTCATGAAATCTTCCATCTCCAAGTGTGAGCATCAAGGTTTTTTTTCACTTGTTGCCATGGTGAATCACGTTATCTGCGTTCCATTGATAAGGCTTTTAAGATCTCGGTGCACGAGCGTAGCTCTGACTCTGAGTTGATTAAACCACCTGTCAACACGTGTTCTGAAACCCCAAACGGAGTTGGACAGTTCGGTTTTCAACCCTGAGTTTAGCTTCCAACTCCGAGTTGTGAAAACCCGCTTTCTGAAACGGGCCCCCGAAGAAATTAGAAGCAGGTAAATACAAAACTTCTTTTTCTCCTCGAGACCCACTTTGCATCAAAAGCCAGCCCAATTTCCATTGTATAAAAGAGAGCAGCGTCTCTTCAAACTCTATCAGAGCAGCTAAACAAGCGAGCACTTTGTTTTTCGCGGATCCTCCGGGGGGCAGATGTGCAGCGAGTTTTTAACAAACAAGGGAGAGCTGCTGGAATTATGCATGAGGACTTGTGTTGTGCGGGGGGACGCTGACATAAATATGACAACCAAAGCTCGCTGCATGAATATTGGAAATTGGATGGGGCTTTTTGAAAATTTTAATAAGTCCGGCTGGTCGATATCACTCCCAGCCGATAAACCCGCAGCCAGTGCTGAACTGGGAGGCTTCCTTTTCTGCACTGGTGAGCGTCTCTGTGCCAGGCTGCTGCACTGGCCGACAGCAGGACCAAGGGCAGCGGGGTTGCTCCTGCCCTCCCCTCAGCTGTTTCAGCGCTGGCCGGAGCTCTTCGATGATTTAATCTATTTTCAAAAAAGCAGGGTGGCAGGGAACGCCATCTTCCTGCAGTGCTGCCGGGAGCGAAATGAATGATGCCTTTTTCTGGACAGTAGTAGAAGTTGCGCCGTCAGAAGCTCCTGCAGAGAAATAAACCGCAGCTCAGCAGCCCTGACATGAGCAACTTTGCTGCTTCCGCAAAACACACACACACACACACACACACACACACGCGCGCGCGCAAAGGCAGCTATCAAAGACAATAACGACTGCAGAAATATTTCCGTGCGCCTTTGAGCGGCAGGGGAATGTTTATGGGGAGGCAGCCCGGCGAGAGTCGCCTCGCACAGAAGCCGTCCTGTTCCCCCCGGCAGCAGCCAGACTCTGTGGGCGGAGAGCAGGCAGCGGAGTCGGCCTTGTGTGGGGCCGAAGCGTGAGGGGCTGGTGACTGCGATGGCTGCAGTCGGAAGCCCTGGAACCCACTTCACACGCCTGTTTATCAAATCGCAAATTTGCATAATATTTCCCCGCACTTGTGGCTGCTTTGAAGACGAATTAGCGGCGGACTGGCTGACAATTTCCCATTCTGATGGAGAGATGGCTTTCTGAGAGGAGCGCCGAGTCGCTTGGAGAGTCATAATTAAGGGGCGTGCGGCTGTGGGCAGCAGGTCTGACTGATCTGCCCCAGACACGCCGGCATTCTGATAAAAACCCTCATCTTGAACATCTGACCATCATCTTCTGCAAGAAGTCGCCAAGTCTGAATCACCTGGAGCAATATAGGATTATTAGGAGTGGAGATTTAGTCGTTTTAAATTACAGGCTTGCATCATGTTTTGTTTTGTTTTTTTTTGTGTGTGCCAAGATCATTGTATTGGTAGCTTACCTGTGCACGTTAGCCAAGCTCACTTGAGAAACTGGGAAATTTTCAAAGCTAACTCACATGGTAACTCGATGAAGAGAATGTCATTGGCCTCATTCTGTCCACTCTGTTTTTAAGCTAAACCCCTGAAAAAGGAAAGACGCATACGCCAGCAGACGTGCTTCAGCCACAACACCTCTGTGGTGCGGAGGGAAAAGAACATGACTGTGGTGTTGCCAGTGGTGTCGGACAGGTTCGTATCTCAGGAGGTCCGTTTTGTCAGCTCGCTGTGATCAGCTGACGTTTGTGATGCATTCGGTGGCTCCCTGATGGGAGATGATGATGATGATGATGTTTTTTGTATGGACGTATCATTTACATACAATGCTACAAGGCTAGCGTCACACATTCTTAATCTAGTTCCATGTAGAACGTGAGGCACTGTATACTAAACAAAGAGCTGTGTGGGTCCAAGCATCCAGCTGTAAATGCACTTGTTCTTGTCTTCACTGTTTTAATAATGGTGAACATAAATCATGCATGATCATGAATGCATGATGTTTAAAAATGATGTGAAAAGTTGTCACAACACCAAATCCGATCACAGCTTGCGTTCCACGTGACGTTCCAGATCCGGTTCGACTGCCGTGCCCTCCTAACCATGCGTCTGAAACATCCTGGGTGCCTCTCAAGCTTAGAAAGCTGCATCATGCCCGACACACCGAACATCTGCCGCACCTGCGACCGATGGACCACACACAGCCCACCGCTGCACAACTCCAGCCGTGTCTCTCATACCCGCAACTCGGCTGAGCCACACTCGCATTTGACAGCTGAATTTAGTTGCGTTTCCGCCACCATCACCACCACCACCTGTCCCTCGTCCCCACTCTCTTCCTGTCTGACATCATGGGCTTTACGGCCGCATGCTAGCAGCAGTCCCTGGTTCTACCGGTTGTCCTCGCCACTGGTCGCACATGCACTCACACGCACCATAATCTCACTCCAGACCCAGCAGGCCAACCCGAACGGATCCTGGACCCCTGTACCTCTCCTTTTTCAGTGGTTTAGCTCCAAACAAATGGACAGAGCTGAAGTTGGAGCCATAACCAGACTCGACGGTGCTGGCGACTCCCAGCCGCCGTTCAGCCTGAGGCAGATAAATGCAGGTTACAAAAGTGTGCCCCCCAAAAAACAATGCCCCCCCCCCCCCCCATCTGATTTGTTTCTGCAGCCGGGTCTGCTCCCTGTGGCACTGACAGACGCAGCAGATGATACAGGATTGAAATCATGACTGCTGCTTTGGATCTGACATTAGGAGCCTGAAAACGGAGGCAGGTCTGCAGAGCCGCATTCAGCTGGATCATCTGCTCCCTCCGGTTCAGATGATAACCCAGCCGCCATGCCTGTGCATGTACGGCTGATGTGTGCGGCACAAATGCACAAATGAAATGATAAGCATCACCCAGGTTTAATTACAGATGATTCTGCAGCATTCCTTCCTTGCAGGAAGTCAAAGATCAGCATTCCTGCCTTTGAAAAGCTGCCGCTGACCCTGAAACACACGGCTGCTCATCACCAACCTGATTTTCAGGGAGAGGCGTGGGCGCTCTCAGCGTTTACACCTCTGTGGCATTAAAAATCCGCCCCAGATCTGGAGCCAGAGATGCAGCAGACGCTGACACAGGCTCACAATGTCACAAAAAAACCAGTCAGACGCAGCAGAGATGAAAGGACGCCCTCGTTAATGTGATGCAGTCATGAAAAGAGAACATCTGCATCTCACGCTCGTCTCTTCAGCACATTTGGCTTGTCTGCACGTCAGCTGCTGAGGTCCTTGGGACAGGATTGGCCCTCTGATGGCTTCAGGATTGAGGAGGTTTCAGTCAACATAATAACAGAAGGTCTTCGGTTCACATCAGACGAAGGCGCTGAAGCTCCGTGACCGCCCGGAAAAGCCATTTCCTGTTTTAATAATGCTTCTTTTTAGGCGGCACGGCTCCACTTGGTGCAAAATCTGATGTGTACTTGTAGCACGGAGCCACACTCGAGGTTCCCATCGGCGGGCAGAGGGGTGGTGTTCAAGGCTGCTTCTCCCACAATTCGCGCGTTGAAGTTTAATGAGTTCTGAGTTGGAGGAGTGAGTGGAGCAGGCCTGCTAATGGAACATGCAGAGATGGTTCTGAGGAGAGCGAGCCAGGCTTGGTGTTGCTGGAGTGTGTGGAGGCTGGAGGCGGAGGAGCTCAGGGGCTGGCGTGCGCCTCAGAGCTCAGCTCTGCTGGGGCCGGGGCTTCCTGGTACATTTGGCTGAGGTGTTTGACGAGGCTCTCCAGCTGGGGGTTGCCTCCCAACTCCCCGATGAGGCGGTACGACTCCGCCTCCAGGTCCCGCAGAGTCTGGCGGGTGTAGGCGAAGGAGCCCACCTTCTCCAGGTAGTCCACGCAGTAGCGCTTGATGTCCGTGTTCTCCGTGCGCTGCCGCAGGATGTTCTGCACCTGCGTGCTCTCCGGGCGGGACCAGATGGCGTGAATGATGGGGAAGGAGAACTTGCCCTCGGTGAGGTCCTCGCAGAAGCTCTTGTTGTCGCTGTACTCGCGGGAGCTCAGGTTGGCGTAGTCGTCGCGGATCTGGAAGAAGAGCCCGAGCGTGTCCAAGAGCGGCTTCAGGTCCTGCTTCCAGTCGGAGAAGAGCTGCATCAGGCCCACGGCCAGGCCGAAGAGCCCCCCGGTCTTCTGCAGCACCATGTTGCGGTACTCCTGCTCAGTGGGGCAGGTGTAGGTGTCCCTCCAGTAGATGTCCAGGCCCTGGCCGCGGTGCAGCTCCAGCAGCTGGCGGGTGAAGACGCGCACGGCCTCGGGGTGATCCAGGGTCAGCACTTTCTCCAGCCCCAGGAAGTAGACGTAGTTGGCAGAGTTGATGACGGAGGGGACGCCGTAGATGCTGTGGGCCACGGGGAAGCCTCGCCGCAGCTTGGAGCTGTCTTCGATGTCATCTATGAGCAGGCTGGCGTTGTGGAGCATCTCCGTCACCCGGATGATCACCTAAAAACGCGCAGACAGCTGTCAATCGAGTGTGACTGTCACTCAGGTTATTCAGTCTGGCCCAGGCAGTGATTAAAGACGTCCCACTTAATGAGCTCAGCTTTTATTAGGAAAAATCGAGGCGATGTTGATATATTCTGTCTTAATTATTCATCAATGGCAACTTGCCATTCAGCAGTGTAACACATAAATCCGAAATGATTAATGTTACTAACGTTGACACACACAGTGATGAACAGAGAGGGTAGATGCTCACATTTTATCCTTATTCATGCCTGGACTCATTCTGGTCTGTCTTTGAAAGGCTGCTGGAGGTGGGATTATCTGAGTAGAAAGCAAATAAAATAGCCTCTGGCTCCTCATTCATGACTCAAACACTTAATGTCTTTGCTCCAAACAACAGATATCAGAATTTGTTCTGATATATCTGTTGTTGCATATTTAGTTTTTCACTAGTGATGTTGAATTTGAGTGCAATTAAAACTTCTGTATGTCCTCTGTGCTGCAGTATTCACAAGAAAACAAACCCTGAACCTGTTTCAGTCTGTCTAGAAATCTCCAATATGTCACTTTCCTCAGCTACTGGACCAGTTTCCACCAGTACCAGTACCCCAGTGCAGTAAGCACCGTCAGCTTGGTGCAAACGATGCATTTCAGCCTCTCTCCAGCAGAGGGAGCCAAGTGTTCGCTCCTGACCCTCCTCTCTTCTCTAGCAGATGGAAACAGTTGTTATCACACGCGCGCGCGCGCGCGCGCACACTTCGACAGCTGCTCTTTTGATCATGTCCGCTCTTACATGTGAACACAGAGAGCAGCAGCTGCAGCAGGCAGACATTTAGAGGAAGTGCATTCACATGGTTGTGTGCACATGTGACCCTGCAGGGCTGATCACACGTTCCCCTCAGGGCTAAGACCTAACCAAGCAGTGTAGTGATGGGCCTCATGCACTGATGTGCACACACACACACACACACGCAGCTCTGTGGTGAGCGGACTTCTCCGTTCGCGCATGTGTAAGTTTCTGCCAGCATCACTGTTAAACATAATATTAGTTTAACACCCAAATATTCTGCCAGTGAAGAAGAGCTTCTACCTGATGACCAGCTGATAGCTGGCCTAGCTTGTTTATATTTTTAGGCCATGTTCAGCATGAAACCCCATCCATGGGGTGTCTGTTGACGTGAGCTGGCCTTGCAGCCTGCTGGAGTGCGCTGCTGCTTTCAAAGACCAGCGGCGTGGCCCAGGAATAAAAGCTGAGTGTCTGGGGCCGGGGCTGCCCAAAAGAGGGGCTCACCGGGTCAGGCAGATGGCCGAGACCGGCCCAGTTGGGCCCGGTTTACCTGCCACGCAGCCTTTCCTCCCGAAACGCGCTAGGCGTCCAGCCTCCGAGGGGTGGAGGGGTGGAGAATGCAGTAACAGAAGGACATAGTCCATCATAAAGCAGAGTTTTAACCTGGATGGGAGAGGCTGATCCCTCTACGCCATCACAGGGGGAACCTGTGGGCTAAAGGTCACGGGCCAGTCTTCTGCGGGGTTTTCCTGACCCTCCCCAACATGTGCAGTCCAGCACTGTACAACAGCACAGGGGCGGGTGGGGGCCTGGTGCAATACTCAGCAGCAAATGAATGAGCCAGTGTGCCACCGCCGCTGCCTCCGTGTGACTGAAGGCACGGCTGTTTCCATGGCGGTGACTTCTTGGCAACGGCGCGCTCGTGGTGACGAGGGGAGAGTTCAGCACGGGTTCAGCTGAAGTTTACTGCCACTTACAGACAGAGGGAGACGAGAACGTGGGGGCTGTGGCTTTATTAGCTAATTTGACGACCTGAAGCGGGTTGATTAGAGGAACGAGACTGAACGAGTTTAGGTCAGATGATAAGATAATTAACCTAAACCCTGACAATAAAAGAGAGGAGTCATTTATCACCACTTTTTTATTACTCTCTCATGTGCGTTTCTATTTTAGTGAGGCCTGGAAAAGCCAACACCAGGTAGAAGACTTGGCCTGAGTAGCGGAGGATTAATTGAGCGTGTGAGAGAACCTCTGCTCTGCAGCAGAACCAGGACCCCTGGTCTGTGGAGGAGGTTATAAAACATTCAGAACACTCGCAAACCTGTTGAGGAGCGGACCTAATGAGCCCTGACAGAGCAGCACTCAGCATTCTGGCGGCCGACGGTTCAAAAACACCGACGATCACGCTCAGCATCACCGAGACGGGAGCAGGAGTGCGTCCTGACAGCGGCAGCCTGATCGCTGCAGTCAGGTCGCTGACCTGATGCTGCTGAGCAGACAGTGTGAAAGTCCTCCTGTCCTTCATCTGTTTAATGAGAGCAGCCCAGCTAAGTAGAATAAATGATCAGCTGCCCGGCGGTGCAGTACTCTTAAGCCTTAATTTAAAAATGTCAAATGAATGTGAATTAAACTATCTGCTTCTTTTTTCCTTTCTTTTTTACCCTCTTTTGAATAGACAAAAACACCGACCAATGATGCTGAATGCATCAAACAGCACACCAACAAAAGATAGATATGAATGCAAATGCAGAAAACAGCCCGTTTCTATCAGTGCAACCTCTAAACTTAAATATCCATCAACACATATGGACATGGAAAATATGGTCCAGTTAAGACAGAGTCATAATGTGGAGGAAGGGAAGAAAAGCACAATAATTATCTAAGAACTGCCGCCAAGTTGACATTTGATCAGAATTTTTAATATAATAAAGTGCTGTTTTATTCATGGCTGCTGTGGAAAAAAAGGTGGGAACTGGGCCAAAACCATGAAAGAGTGTGAAGACCAGATTCCCTGCTCTTTACTTCCACTACCCTGCTGCTCCTGTCACATCACGACTCACTGTAAAGCAGCCTATTCGCTGAGATAAAAACCGGATGTTCTACAAAACGAAAGGATTTTTTAAAAATCTAACAGAATAATACATCAATGAGCCACAGGTGGTTTATTTTGGTGACCTCGATTGTCGCTGTGCGAACACATCCCTGCAGATCCACGTATTTTACTCAGACAGACTAGAGTCTGCATCTGTTGTTTGGATAAAAGCTCAATTTAGTCGCCTTTGTCTCAATGTTTAATTCAACAAAGCAAATCCGCTGTTTCAGTCCTCCTCTTTCTTCTGTTGACTTCCACTGAATTACTGCAGGTTTAATGTATATGTCAGCTCCACCTGAGCAAACGGGACGCTTTCATCAAGCAAAAAGGAGACGCTGCAGAGGCTGTCAACAAAGAGCAACACGTATAACAAAAGAGGGAAATGTTCTGGCTTCTAAACTCATCAACTCCAGCTTTTTCCAGTCTTTTCTACTTGATCTATTAACCATCAAGCTGGAGTCGAGCTTTGGGTGAATGCTCAGTTTCAGGTGACTCATCTGACACAAGACTGAGGTGACGTCACTAAACAATCTGCAACGACATCTCATTTTCACCGGACAAAGAGCTCTCACTTGTAGTTTGTCCTCTGGAACATTGAGCCAGTGGTTGAATGCCTGCGAGAGTTTCGTCCTCACTTGTTTTCCTGAAGAGAAGACAGCAGAAACGGAAGTCCATTAATGTGAAACACACTCCTGTGCATGGAATTTAAAAAAAAACAGCTTTAATTCTCATTCAGAGTGTTTTAACACGTGATCAGATCAGGCAACACTGGTGTTATTTCGGACTAATATTGCTCATACTGAGATAGCGTGAGCAGATTGTTTTGGGTGTATAATAACGCTCTCAGTGGGTGGCAGCTTCACATTCCCCGTGAGGAAAAAGGAAGGATTACATCTATTTAAGAAGCGTTTTCCTGATATATCCACAGGTAAATGTTGCTGTTGTTTAGAAGCTGGTTAGGACCAGACATCCGACGAGGATGAAGAGGGAAGGGGTGAGACGGATGAAGGTCATCCAAGAGAGAACAGGAGGGACCATCAGCAGAAGGGCCACATCAGGTCTCAGACGCACAATGGATGAATGATCCACAGATACACAGCTACAGCTGATGTTATGATACAGAAGAGGACAAAACAGGAAGTGGGAGCAGTCACTGTTGCTCTACCAACGTGCCCTTTCACGAGCTTTGCTCCCAACACCTCTGCATCTCTATCCCAGTCAGGCAAAACAGAGACTCACCTGGTAGCTGCAGCAGGTACTTGTATGGTTCCAAAAGAATTCGCTCAGAGCTTGCTTGTGAACTGCTGTCCATCTCTTCAATCTTAATCAACTCTGAACTGGAAGACAACAGGAAAATAAATAAAAAAGTGACCGACAGCCCATCCCGGATCCTGTCAGTCGGATGAGCTCAGACCTCTTTCCAAGGACCTTGCTTCTTTAACCAGAATCATAGTCCATAATCTGCCGCCTCAACCAGCAATTCTTCCACCGAGGTTTACCCTTGCGCATAGCATGTTCAATAGCATATTATATATATATATTTTTTTAAGATTGCAGATTAACATAACTGGAGTTTGCAGCAGAACACTCCATTCTATGACTAGTAGAAATAAACTAATTGTTACAAATATTTTAACACTGGGATTAAAACACATAGTATAATAGAAAATATACTACTTTTCCAGGTTACAGCATTTTAAATATTACTACGAACAATATCAACGGCAGTGACAAGTGTGTCATTTGCATCCAGGTTGTCTTTATTAGACTTTAGCCCTTATTTGTCTTTAACAGGTGATTTAAAACTCAGTACCAGTTATATCTTTATCAAATTGATTATCCATCAATCCATTTTCTTTACCTGCTTAATCCACACTTCGAATTTTAAATTTATTGCATTATAATGACGTTAACACCGGATGGTGAGCCCTAAAATGATTGCAAAATAATCAGTCCTCTACATGCACATGCTCTAATATGACTTACACTCAAAAACACACTTAAAATTCTATTGAGAAACGGCTTTAAATGGCAGCCTTTGCATTTCCATCAGAGTAAACAAGCAGAAAAGCAGACACTGGCGACATTACTACTGCTATTAGTGACTGGGACAACTTCCTGCCCCCACCCACCTTGGCTGCTGAACGCTCTGAGTCCTCTGACTCGCCGGTCGTGTGTTCCTGTAGCCACGCCGCTAGTTAGCCAACATTAGCTTGCTAACATAAGCGCATCGCTATAAACACATCTGAAGATTTTTTTTTTTAGACTCTCAACACTGACACGACAACGGGTCGACTCAAGCCCACAATATGGGTGGCTCAGTCTTACGTTTGAATAATTTTGGCCGGTATTGTGTTGGCAAATTTACCAAATGACTTGCTATGCTAGTAAAATGGCCACTATAGACCGTACAGCCTCTTTAGAACAGAAGCTAGCTCTGACGAGCTACCTGATATATGCTTTGGCCTCGGTGCAGACCAAGCGCCCACTGGGCGGGGAGTATAAAATGGGTGCGTCCCACACTGTGCGTTGAAGTTATGACACTGCACTCCGCAAAGACTGACAACGAGCTCTTAACATGCACACCGTCGCGTCGCCGGGCTTACCCGTCAAGCATATCGAAAGCACATATCTCTCCAAAGCTGGGGGTTGTAGTTTTCGTTGTTTTTATGTATTGCGAGACTCACCCACTGAATTACTTCGAACATCATACCATGGATATTTTTCTTCGACGTTAGCCAATCTAAGGCGAAGAAGGTATTTGCCCCCCTCCGCTTGCCCTCCAATAGTTGAGCGTACTTTCGCGGCAGGCGGAGTTAATGTGTCAGTCAATCATCCTTGGGAGGCGGGGTAAAGGCTCTCCGAGAGAGCCAGGCTCCATAGAGCTGCTCAACAAGGCAAACAGCAGCGATCTACGAAAACCACTTTTACCCGACCGCATCCAACATCAACGGCCGTCCGCTGGACGACGTATAAACCTGTGATAGTTCTCACATAAATGTTCCTATGGATTACTGAACCACTTTCGTCGAATAGCAGAAGTGTTTCTCAACTTGACAGCCTAGGTAAGCCTGGTTTTGTTCGTCCGAGCCATCGCTATTTTGCTTCCCTGCTGCTAACCAAGCCAACCTTGACGTTAGCTAACTTGTTAACTAATGCTGTGATGGGTTACGGGGGGTTATGGAATGAATGAAAGAGGCATCCGGGAAGCAAAAAATAAAATCTAAAATAACGACCGGGAATAGAGAGAGAAAAAAAAACTCGACTGAGTGGATGATAAAGTTAGGTGGTAACTAGCCATATTAATCAGTGTAGCATAAGGGGAGGTGAACATGCTAACGTTCCTCCGGGGTTGAATAGTTTCAAGCCTGCTGGACAAGCACCGGAGTGTTTTGTTGTTGTGCGGAGGAATCCTCGGAGATCGTCGTCGAGCAACGCCTGTCATGTTGTTCAACAATAGCCTTCAAAAGTGATATTCCACCGCGCCGTTAGCGACTTGTGACGCTCGGTGTTGCTGCAGGACGAGATATGTCGACGTGCGAGTGAAGTCTGTCATTTAACAGGTAAATTGCTTTGTCAGGCTTTCCTTTTGTGCCACTGGTGTCGTTAGCTTCTCCCGGCTGACTTGTCCAGCGTAGGCTGGTCTAGATGGGCTACTCGGTATCAGAGGATCGTTTGATCATCCGTGGCTGTAATCACCGTCTGCGAGGTGGACTATTTTCCCTCTGGTTAAGGGCACTTTATTATGTCAAGTGTCTGACTGGTGTTTTGCACATTTTGGTAACATCCCGGTTGTAAACTGGCCGGTCTAAGCGGGACTCTGAGGCTTAGGTGGGCTTTAGTTAATCGCAGCATCACCGTTTCAGATGGGAGCAGACCCAGCAGAGGCTCTCCGTGGAGGCATTGTTGTTGACGCGGGTCAGTCGCTTCACTCGCAGCGGCTGCTTGAACCGAGTCTGGGGCGGCTGACACCGTGTCCTCGCCGCGACAGGAGCCCCGAATCCGGACTGGCTCCCAATCATACGCTGTCGGTTAAAGACGTTGACAGGCTCTTTTTTCCCTTTTTTTGGAAGTCTTCATCGGGCTTGACCTTGTTGCGAACCGCTTGGTCGGTTTGTTTCTTTGTCATAAGCAGCCGCGCTCCGCGCTGCTCCGCCAACACTCAGCGAAATCCTAGACGAGTCGATAAAGCGGGCATTTTGGGAAAGAAAGTGACTTTTAATGAGGCCACACGGCTGATATGCACTCCTAACAACTTGTAGTTGCGAGGCAGCTCGAATGTGACATTTCTCCGAGGGTCTGCTCGTCCACAAGCAGCCGTGTTACCGCTCTGTTGTCGCCGTCGAGCGAACTCTCCGCAGCGAGCAGCGCAGCGCAGCGCGGCGCAGCGGCACAAGGGAGCGGAGCGGGCACGAAAATGAGCGCAGTCGGTGCGACATTTCTGTGAAATCACGGGACCTGTCTCCGGGAAGTGGCCCTAGCAGTGGCTGGTGAATTTTTGCGAGTCGAGCTGCCGCAGTTTGCTTCGCCTGTGCGCTCCGGGCGCCCTCGGCGCCCGTCGCCTGTCAGCTACAGAAATGGCGTCAGCCTGTGCTGTAGTGTGGCTTCAGCGCAGACAGCGGGAGCACCGCGCTGCTGTGCCCAAAGAACCCAGATCCGCTGCGGCTGCAGAAATGACGCCTTCACCGTCGTGTGAAGGGTGAGAGGAAGCCGCCTCCTTTCCCAGCAGCAAACAACTTAGTTGCTCCCGTGTTCGCTCGCCCTTCGTTCGCCTTAAGCCGAGTCTGACTGTTGACTGACTGTTCAGGCTGGCCATTACATAAACGGCTTTAGAGGCTATTTAACCGAGAGTGATCACTGCACGCATTTCACTGTATACCGGGGACCTTTTTCTGGATGTTGCTCGCCGGCAACGTGCAAACGTGGCCCCGGGCTGGTCGATCCACTCGGTTTTTATTCAAGCGAGGGTCCTCTGAGCAGTTTTTCCATATCAGCTCACGCCGTCGGTGTGCAGAAGATATGCTGCCGCGAAGCACGGGAATCGTGCGAGCAGCTCCTCAGTTGCATCCAGCAGTGTGGCAGAACAAGAGAAGTGATGTCATCATAACAGAAGCGTGTCTCAGTGAGGCAGGCTGAAGTTGGCATTGTCTGTGATGCATAACAGCCTCTCCAACCTGTGTGTTTGCAGCCCCGGATTCCTCACACCGCTCACCCAGAGGACTCACAGAGAGATGAAGGTAAGACGCTTCTTGCTTTCTGCCTCTGTAACACCCATCTTGCCCAAATGTCCATTTAACCTTTGCAGGCAGCCTCAGCCAGGACCAGCAGACGTCTAATGTGAGCTGTAATATCAGTGTTTAAAATGCAAAGCCTCGTTCTCTTCTTCTGCTGCAATGAACTTTCATTAAATGTCAGTTTTGGTCTCTTTCAAACCCAGCGGCCAAATGGCTTGGACCGCGGCCAGGGCGATGCATTAGTCTGATAACTGTGCTAGTCAGATTCTAGTGACTTCAGCTGCATTTGGTTTTTTTTTTTAAACTACTGAGACTGTTTTGTGTGCATGTTATGGCTGTTATGCAATGCAATTGAATTGGATGCCAAGTTAAAGTCTGGACTTGTAGCAGTTTAGACAAATTAAACAATGATGTAAATCCTGAGTGACCCACAGCAAAGCAATTACTTCACAATAATACACGGATAACAGAAGTGATGCACGTCAGCCTCAAATAATGTTTTTTGCAGCCCTGTGTCAGTTTGAAAGGCATCATTGTTGTTGTTGGATAATATCCGAAATGGATCAGGTTAGCAGCTGCTGTTTTTTTTTTTAATCACTTTATTTCATTGTTAAAGAGCTGGTTTGCTGCACAGAAGCTTTGGTTCGTGTTTCGAGCTACATTTTACATGCCACACTAATCCAGCAATATGGGTGAGCCTGTGTTTATTGTGAGTAATCAAATTCTGCCACCAACCCTTTCATACACACTGTCAAACTATGCAGATTATAATGCAACCCAATGCATTTTTTAAAATTATCTCAGTGTAATGCAGAATTTATGGACATAGTTCTTGCTCTTGTGTTAAACTTTGCTTTTCGTACTAGAGCCTCTTTTCTGTCTCCAACTTTAATTCCCGTCTCACCAGCAGCACTGATGTGAACATTTGTGGAATTATGACAGATTGTTGGCGTTACAATGCTGGAATTCCAATTGTCCCGACTCGGAATTGCACTCCAGCGAACAGAGAGCATCAAGGCTCACATGTATACGTGAGCAGGGGATTAGGAGTGTAATTCACTCCTCAGGCTAGCTGTGCTGCTTAATTTCCTACAAGGATAACCTCAAGCAAAGCTTAAAATGTGAACATTAGTTGAACTGCTGCCAGTGCTCCACGGCAGTCGTTATTGAATAGCAGCAGGGATTGTTGCTGGCGATTGCAATGCTAACACATGGTTCTTTTTATAACCACTGACAGGAGTGATTTTTCACTCTGATATTTGTTTAAGTGAGTGACTCTTATCAATTGCTGATTTCACTTCTCAGTAGTCAGCCCATCATACTCTTATTAATGTAATTGCATTTCTCTGCGTTTACTTCTTTAATGCCCGTATTGCTGTTTCATATGTTGAAAATTATGTGTTATCCATAAGAATAATGGGCTTTCTTATGTGCTTTCTTATATTCTTAACCTCGCTTAGTATTGGTGTCAATAGCACATTGAAAATAGTTGGATATTGTAGTGATTCTTTTCAAAAGTTTGGCTCACCGCCCATCTCAGGGAGAGAAGAAGTTGAAGTACTGTAACTCAATTTAAACCGTTTCATCAAAGTGAAAACTAAAACTCATCTAGTTCTACAACCACTTCTGCTTTACGCAAAGAAAAGCAAAAACAAAGCCCTCTCTTTATCTCACTCACACACGCATACACACACATGCTTCCACTGTTCCCAGTAGCCTCACCAGATGCCAGTGTGTGTAGCACAGTGGAGTGAGAACCACGGTGACTTACAGACCAACTAGCTTCACCACGAACTCGACCAAGTGTTTGTGTGGGTGCAAAGATTGTGACACATCCAAGATCATTTGGATATTACAATCGAGGGACAGGGGCCTTTGTGGGGATGAGCCAGCTGCTTTATTTTTGGAAGAGCGGTCATGGTGATGATGTAGTGGTGCAGAAAGCATTTGTGTGGGAAGATGGTGGTGATTCTGAGTGTAAAGAAGATCTTTTCACCACAACCAAAGTCAGTTATGTAATAAAGTTATACAGAGCTCCCTCATTCACACTATTTACGCATTAACATTAACGTATTAAATGGAATTTACAGATGGAGGAAAATTTAAGACCTTGGTCACAGGTTTTATTTCCACTCCAGAGAGTGTAATCAACATTATGTTAGGTTGGACTCAGTGCTGTGTGTCTGAATCTGATTCAGATGTAACCTCTTGGATTGCTTTTTATTCTCCTCTGAGAGATCTAGCATCATAGAAGTGCAGTAGTAAACTGCAGGATTACTCCTTAAACTGTAATTTGTAGTTGAGTTGCTCCGCTGTGTCAATAGACTGTTGACGGGTGATTGGAGCTGTTTCTCAGAAAACCGCTGGAGCGAAATGTCGAGTTGTTTCAACAGTTAGAGGGGGTCTCCAGCACGCGCTGCCAGGCGATAATCTGGCTCTTTAACATTTGGGAAGAGATCCTCAGCAGACCTGGTGTGCCAGGCCGTCCCCAGAACGGAAGCATAAATAGCAAAAGGCCCACTCAGGCGTCAGTGCACGGAGAAAACTGCACTCATGGAGAAGGTGTCTGCTAAAGTAGAGTATTTGCATTTGGAGTTGTCCCATTTTGCGAGCCCTTCAAAAGCCTCATTAAACAGCATAAGCAGCTGTGAGTTTTGATACAGAACACTGCAATTGTCTTTCACCCGTGGGGGGGGCTTTGATAACTGCTCTTACATGTTGGCAAAGAGGACGATAGTCAAGTTCTTTTGTATTTATATCCACTCTTTTTAACACTTTTTGAATCTGCCATGTCATCGCCAAGGCAACATTGCTTAAAGCACCCTTCACTAGAATGGCGGTGACCGTGGCTCAACAAAGGGCTGATTCACAGCAGGATTATTGTATGTGCAAGCTTGAGAACAAATTTAAAATGTTATTGCAGGCTGCTTACGTGTTCCTCTGTTCAGCCCACAGTCCATTCACACAGTGGGTCGAAAACTATTATTTCTAATATCTCAAAGCTGCAGCTTGCACGGACATTAAGTTGTTACCAACAATGAACGAGCATGACTGTGCGTAGTAGGGTGACTTACATCAGCTCACTTTTAGAACTCTCACCTGAGCCAGCGGTTGCCACAGTAACCACTCAAATGGCCTAACGACGTGCAAACAAGTCGGGGGCGAGGAAGGGTAGGCTTCCGTGCAGTCACATGCAATTATCCTGCTGAGTCCACAGACCCCTGCAAACACCGAGCATCAGCGTGACACTCACCCCTGGGTTGAGCAAAGGGAAACGGAAATGCGAACTAGCCCGTTTAACACACACCATTAGATAAAGCTGACAGCAAACCAGGTTACGTCCCAGTTATCAGCGTCCCCATATTGTTGCAACACAGCAGCGCTCATCACTCAGATGTAGGACGTTTAGTCTGGTTCGATTGCCTCTCGTTTCCTTAACCAAAAAAAAAAAAAAAAATAGGGACTAAGGGACTAAGCCCACTGGAGTAGCAAACCAGTGGTATACTATGGAAGGAGGTGATAATTGGTCAGCAGGCAGTAAACACCTCTGACTGACAGCGCTCTCGCTCTCGGCCGTATCTCGGAACACAACTGGTTCCACTGAGGAGATTAAGTGCCTCATCTTTCCAAGTAATCAGGTGTCGGAGCATCTTTGTGTTCCAGTCAGTGATTTAGACTGCCATTCTTCATCTTCTGCTCTGAATAAAGTCGGCTTTCACTCTGGCATTTAAGCGGCTGACGAAGAAGACATTTTAAATTCAAATTCAATGCCAGTCGGTTGCTGTGATACAGAAACATCACAGTAGTAGTAAAATGCTGTGTCCACTTAACCGATCCTCACGCTTAATGGTTAGTATAATGCACTGCTCTCTACACAGCAATAAAAGTGGATTTATGCATGTGCACCGGCTCTGCACGGAGCCCAACACCACAGCTTATGCATGTAGGGAGCATTCATACCCCCGCCTCCACATTTACGCCACACCATTGATACCATTTGCACCAGTTATGTACATATGCTGGACTGTAGTCAAGTCAGATGTGTAGAATGTGCACATCGCGTTGATGTTGGAGCTTTAAAGACAGATGGACACCATCAGAGACTGGCCACGGTCTCTCTAATCGTGTCAGCGTGTTGAAATGAGCGTTTGTGCTCTAATATCGGGAATTATTCAACGAACCTAAGCTGCAGCATCACATATTGGACTGGTGTGTGTTTCTAACAAGACACAGTCTCCCAGTCACGATGGCCGTGTCCAGTCAGAAGTGATAACCAGTCAACAAAGCTAGGGGGAAATGTTTAGAGCATATACATGTGCAAATCATTCTGGAAACAAGCAGAAAGTGAGAAATGAGCATCAGCTGGAGCCGAGTGTGGATGAGTTTGGGTTAAAGACATTTATCGGATGAGACAAGAGGGAGAGCTGTAGATCATTTGCTGAGCTTTTTTTTTAAAATGCGTTAAGCTATTTCTGGCTGAATGAGAAAGAATCAGGTGCTGCTGGAGACAGCAAGAGGCTTCAAGGCTACTGGCAAAGAGAAAGCTGTGGTTTAAAGACCAAGGGTGTGTCGCAGCAGGTGGTTCCCATGGTCCAAACCTGCTCAGATCCACCGGATCATGTGACCACCAGCTACCCAATAGGAACAACTGAAACTCCCCGTTATTTAAACTGTATTTAAGAAATAAGTTTTTTGATAATTGTCAGTGAGCTGTGCAATTGAAATGTCAGGGATGATGCCCAACAAATGCACAACACAGTTTGTTTTCAACAGGCGCCTTTGGAAGCGTGCCGTTAAATTTTTCATTACCCGAGATCGTTTATTAAGCAGAAACCAATCTCATTTATTCTTTGCCCATTTCCCCCCAGTGTGTTGTTTTAATGAGCTGCGATGACAAAAGAAGGTTCTTTTGTCTCCACACCACCATCAGTCAGTAATACGTGGAAATTGTCTATCTTTCGGGCATCTTGTCTCTTCAGTGGATAACATAAATGTCCTGTGATTGTCTGAGGAGGTAGATCGTCTTTATAACAGCTACTTTCAAGAGATGTATTTGAGCAGAGTGTGTCTGTCGGTGCATACTTGTTCAATCAAGCATACATTAGAGGTTCAGCCATTGTCAGTTGTTCGCTGAGAGGAAATGTTGATTAGCATAACTGCTTATTTAATAAGGAGACTGTTTTTAATTCTTTCTAAGCTTCGGAAAAGAAAAAGTGTTTCTCTGACGAGCTGAAGGCTGACGAGCAGTCCCGTCCAAGGGAAGGAGGTTTCCTTCATAGTTTTCTCTGCAGGCATGGAGGTGGGACCTTATCAGTGGAAACAACAAACTTGCACTGTTTGTGTGCGTTGGCATGGGAGCGCAGCAAATGTGAAAACTGGCCTGGGCAACCCGTTCCCAGCCCGGCCTCGTCACGGCGCTAACGTCACTGTCCAGCCGCCTCTATTGATCCAGCGGAATTACCCGTCTCTTCCCTGGAAAGGACGAGCAAAAGCAGGCAACTGTTGGAGGATGAGCCAGTGGAAAGGTGGTGCTCGGGCCAGGCTGGACCGGAGACTAATTGGGGTGTTTATCTAAGGTGGGGGGAGGCTGAAGGGCCCTGGACTCTGCCCCCCAACCTCATCTGTCAGAATCCCAGAGGAGAGCCAAGTAAAGATTGTGGCTTTATTCACTATACACGTGTCCTCGTGTCTATTCTAGCTCTCTGTGTAGAATGATTTGGATTTTTCTTTGCTCTGATGAGCATAAATAAATGCAGGCCTGTGTATCTGCAGGACATCCACGCACGCAGACGAGGGCTTCTGTAGAGGGTTAGAAAAAAATTGTTGCACAGATGTTCATTTTTTAAATAATTCAATCACTGTGATAATTCTACAATAAATAGCAGGATAAGTGTAGGAGGAAGCTTGTAGCTGACAGGTGGACCGGGCACAGCTGTTGCCTTCAGCGCAAAAATAACACATTGTGTGTGTGCATCTATCTATCTATCTATCTATCTATCTATCTATCTATCTATCTATCTATCTATCTATCTATCTATCTATCTATCTATCTATCTATCTATCTATCTATCTATCTTTTCTATACACACACACACACACACACACACACACAAACACAGTATATATAAGTTTAACAGTTAATGAACTGTTAAACCGTGTTTGGAAAGTGATGAAAAATCAACTTTGATGTTAAATAAATCTTATCACAGTTTTAGCTGAACAGATCTGCTGCAATTCTGCTCAAAATCTGCTACGTTTTATAAACACGTTTGAATTCAGCACAATTTTCCAGTGTTTTGATTCAGCTTTTGTGTGGCACACCATGTTGCCACTGACCGCACGTGCTGTGTGTCCTCTTTTGGGTCTGTCTGGGTCAGCTCTACAGCGGGCGCTGGGACCCGTGTGATCACAGCAGGAGCGCCGTCTCCCAGCTTTTCCAATGGTACCTTTTTCTGCACCAGAAACTCTTTGCGAGCGTTGTAAATGTCAACTCTTTCTTGTTGTGGTCTCGAGGGGCAACGGTGTCAGGAGTTCTTCGTTTGTGGAGAAATCTTCAAACGCCATCCGGATGCAGACCAACAGCTGTACTACCGTTCAGATCCCGGTTCAGCTGATTGGCCAAGTTACTGGACACAGCTGACAGCCATCGTAGTTGGACATCGGAGAGAGTGGAGATTAGATCGCTTCCGGTTTTCTCCTCTTTGAGTACAGTGTTAGAAACTATCATCATCTGAAAAGACCTTCTTCTTCTTCTTCTTTACCAGAAAACGTGTAGCTCCAAATGAAGCTTCGGTTGCTTTTTGGGATTTTTTTCGCCGGCTTCGTTAAGAAAGACTGCTGCTTACCCAAAGCTGCCTGTAGCTCGCGGGCCTCTTCTGCCCGTAGAGCGCTTCCCGGTGGGTCGTTAGCGTGGTAGCTTTCATGAAGTGTCGCTCCACATTGTGCTGCTTCGCCGTCGCCACAGTCGCCCAGCAAATGATGCGCACGCAGCTTCCTTTCACAGCAGCAAAAAAAAAAGAACTTTTCCTCCCATTCACTTTGAAAACAAGTTTTCTTTCTTTTCTGCCATGTTTTTGGGGTAAGAAACTGCGCTCCGCTCACCATCTTCGCTGCCTGCTAGCTTACTCTCTGAAATACGTCAAACTTCACCTAAACTTCACATGTAATAAACATATTTTATTACTTTTATCTTTAAGACATTGTCATTTTCAAATCTATTTCAATGCAAGTGTAATTAAAACAACAGCTGCAGAAAGAAACGTACATTTTAGACGCAGCTCACTTGCGAGTTCTGATATTTTTAGAACGGGCCTCGGTGCCCGCGGGCCCCGTGTTGGTGTCCCCTGCTGTAGATGCTGCAGCTCCAATCCTGCTCCAACACAGACGTCTGTGTAGACTCGACAAAGAAGCAGGACGCATGTTTTACAGCGAGGGGCTTCTTAGTTATAGTTGGCAGGACGGCAGCGTTCTGGACTTGCTCAACATCTTAGACGTTGCTCTGGTCTCGTGGGAGCCAGTAAGCTAACTGACCAGTGCACCACGTGCTCATCACATCTGTATTAGTCAGCATGAGTCATTATAGTTGATAGCTCTTCTCTACAGCTGCGGTTAAACTTACAGCGCTGGTGTTTATCTTCACACCCTCAGTCTTTTTCATGGCTATCATGATTTCAGATGTTAGAGATTTTTGTTGTGCGGTTCATCGTGTTGATGTGTGAGTGTAATTATTGCGTTTTTACAGCTTTTTAATGATTGCAGGAGCTTGTAAAAAAAAAAAAAAAAAAAAGATACGGGAAGCTTCTGTTGTAAAAGTTCAGACCCTGAGCAGCTCAATAATTTAAAAACTATTTCTGTAACTAAAGTTCTTACTGTCTCATCTGCAAACACACCACCAACCAGGTAATTCCAGTAAATTAGATTTTAAGACACGTGGAGTGGTTCCATCTGTGCAAAAAAGATTGTTTGACTCATTTCCTGGATGAGTGACAACCCGAAGACACGAAAAGTGTGGGCACGACAGGCAGACTTTATTTGTTTACTATTGTAACACCATTTATTTCTGGGAAATTTGCATTCTCTACTCATCTATCCGATCTGTCTATGCAGAGACATTAAAACGTCATGCTCTGTGCACTGACATTGTTGATCTTGGTTTAATAACTGTAGTATTAGTGCAAGAAGTTTGAATAAAATAAGGCTGCCCTGCTGCTTCTTATTTGAAGCGAGCGGTAACGTATTTAATGCTCCTAATGCATAAAATATGATGAAATACTTGGAGAGTCGGTTGGGCGCAGATCAATAGCCTTTATTTTTAGATGGAAGAAATGCTTTCAAAGCTTTATTCAGCTTTGACCCACACGTGTATGGTACACCTGAGTATGTTCAGTACGCGTGGGTGTCCAACAGGACTGGCCTGAGAGGTCTCTGTGTGCCCAAACATCGTCTGGAGTGCTGGGAGCGTTCGTTTCATCCCAGAAAACATTTAAATTCATAGACAGGCAGCACAGCCAGACAGGGTGTCGATGCAGTCTCCCGTATGCAGGTCAATGGGGATCAGCTTATCCATGTTGGTCATATTTTCAAACGTTTTTTTTTTTTTTTTTTTTTTTAATTCTTGGGACCTATAATAGTCTCTTTCAATTCCTCCTTCTTGAGTTTATTTACCTTGATCGATGTGCTGCCCCTCACAAGGAAGATGATGTCATCGGTCCATCAGTAAAATAAAAATCCATCCACGCACAAATATCTTCTGGTTTCAAGTCTGTGCTGTTTATTCTATCCAACGCTTGTCTAAATACACAGCTATTAGGTGGAGTGCCTTCATTAAATGCACTTCAACACCTAACCGCAAACTGGAGCTGTCCCCCGTCCACACGGAGAGTCTGTTCCCTGTGTGTACCCTACCCTCTGCAAATCTGTTCTTGGGAGAGGTTGGAGGGTTTGATAAACATCCAATGATGACACAAGATGGTGCTGTGCGTTCCGGATAGCTTCTTCCCTGCAATCATCAAAGCTCCAGTAAAGTGGCCTTTTTGTTTGCTCCCTCAGAGACTTGTTTTCCAATACCCAGAGCAGATGGTGTGTGTTTTCCAGGGCTGAATCACTGAGCTGGGTGGATTTTTGTGTAACCGGGCCAGACGATGCATAGCCTGCGTGCGTGGTCGTCCTGGCCTCCAGAACACACCTATGCCAGCAAGCAATATTTGTAAAATAAATAAATAAATGAATGAAAATGCTTTAAAATCAACTCTTTCTTTTTTTGAAATGGCTTTCAGACGCTGGAGGAGCCCCCCTACTTGACTGTAGGGACGGACGTGAGCGCCAAATACAGAGGGGCTTTCTGTGAAGCCAAGATTAAGTCTGCCAAGAGGCTCGTCAAAGCCAAGGTAAGTCACAGTTCTGAGAGCGGCAGACCCTGAATTAAAAATGTATGATCTGTCTGTGCACCGTGCATGCGTGTGTGTGTGTATGTGTGTGTGTGGAGGAATACAGCAGGCCTCCATGTTGTGGGAACCCACTAAAATCAAGATTGCACTGCTTACATTTAATGCGCCTGCAGCATTCAGATCAGCTGCCATGTTTACAGAGATCTCCGCAGAAAGCAGGGTTCTGGGAGAGATTCGAACGCGTTATTAATTATTGAAACGCTCTCCTTGTCTCTGGCGCGGGTGCCGGGTCTCTGCGTAGCAGCTTTAGGTTGTTGGTCCTGCTGACACAGGTGGAAGGCCGTCAGGTCTCCAACATCACCCCGAGCGTCCCTCGCAGCTTTTGGGGGGGGCTAATCGCAGCTGCTAGCCTCCCCTCGGTTTTATGCTTTGCCGATAAAGGTAATGCTCAGACTGCATTCTGGTTTCCCAGTGGGACCGGAGCATCTGGATAATACAATAGAGACGGATCACTTGTCTCTCAGTTCTGTTAGAGCGTGTGGGAGGAACAATGATAGGAGTCTGGCTTTTTCCCCTGCATTAGCGCGCTGCACCGTAGGTAGACAAGAGAGCAGCACTGTTCTCTTTTTCTGAAATCATCAAATGTCTTCTTGTCTGCGGACAGATGGAAACCACATAACAAAGTCGACTCGGATGTTCCCCCTTTCGGTGCTGTGGGCTAAAATACTAACAGGGCATCCTTGGCTCGGAAATGAATTAGCGTGCTAATTGGTCCGGTGTGGGCTCAGCATTTGGAAATTAGAGCTTCGTGATATGAACTTTAAAATATGGCAGTTACGCAGCAGCTGTAAGTGTGAGTTTTGCCCTTTAATGAATTCCTCTCCTCTTTGTTATTCTCTGTCTGCCGGTTCTTTCAAGTCGAGGGTCCCCGCATACGGTGCTGCGGTGCTGTGAGCGATTTTTAAAAGCCAACAATAGATGTGTGCGCTTGCTGTTTGCAACACTGATCCGCTCTAGAGGACATGCTAGCTAACCACGCGTTTGCATTGATGCAAACCACAGCGACTCTGATCGGTCCGCTTGTTTGCACAGGAGCGTTTTAAAATCCCAGTTTTGATTCCCGACCATCCAGTTGGCCGCCGTGGCCCTGCGACAGCAGACACTCTGATTCCCACAAAAGCAGCATGAAAC
Organism: Arothron firmamentum; assembly: GCA_016586285.1. NCBI lineage: Eukaryota > Metazoa > Chordata > Actinopteri > Tetraodontiformes > Tetraodontidae > Arothron > Arothron firmamentum. Next base: position 41,369 of record BJFM01002866.1, read on the forward strand.
AAAACCCTTTGAGTGTGTCTGTGGTACCGAGGCGAAAACATTTCATTATGGAATTGGTTTGTGCCGTCGTCATCCATTTGGCAGAGCGTTGGTTTGTTTGTCTTCAGAAGGGAAGGATTGCAGCGCTTCCAGAGGGCCACCAGGCCCGCTCCAGCTCCTCTGGACGGATTAGATTTTCCTTGTGCGGCAGAGTTTTGAATAGAAGGTAATTTTCTGCTGCTGGGTTTCATAAATGACCAGAATTAATGACCGTAAATGTGACAGTCCGTTCTAAAGATGCTAACAGCAGTCAAACTTGGCTGGGTGGTCAGGTGCTGGTGTTGCCCTCTGACTGAGGCCCCCCCCCCACCCCGCCCTCCTTCGGTGTGAGAGGGATTACTTTATTCCACTGGGAGACAACGTTATTATCCCCGCAACTGAGGATATGCTTCCCGAGATGGCTTTTCTTGCCTCTCATTTCCTGATCTGATAGTTCAGCAGCATCTTCTGACACGGCTTCTTTCATTCACCCTCGTTTCCTGCTGACTCCACTGGTCTTCCACTCGGAGTGGGCTGGAGGGAACCTTTCCTGAAATTGTTACCTTGTTTTCGGACTTTTTTCCTGCCCCCTTACACACAACTGAAGATCCTAATCTAATTTAGCTGATGAATGCCAAATTGCTTTTCCATTATGATCCTGTTTTCTTTTTTTTTTTTTTTTTTGCTAAGTGACGCTCTGGAAAAAGGAAATGGACAAGAGCATCTGTACATGAAAGATGGGAGGGAGTTTGAACTGCCCGACAGATCCGGCGGTTCTCCGCGTACGCTCCAGAACGCGTGCCCGCGGTCTGCTGTCAGTCACGGTTGCCAGGTTGCCATGCAGACGGCTACGGCCATGATCAGATTATGATCTTCTCAGGCTCACTTAAGCCTGGCTGTGGATGCAGGGGGGGTTAATAGTCCAGGGTGGGGGATGGTCGCTCGGTCTTTTTGCAGCTCTAACAGCCAGAACACACCGATGCAGAGATAAGAGCAGCTTTACGAGCCCAAACACACACACACACACACACACACACACACACAC
>BJFM01002866.1:44670-64015 GCA_016586285.1 Arothron firmamentum
GGGGGGCATGGTATAATTGTAGCTCCTTTTTTTTGCTGCAAAGAGAAGCCTCTGCTCCATAATTTAATTTTCTGACTCCTCTCGCATTGAGAGAAAAGTCAATATTACTCTAAACATCAGTGTGATATTGACTCAAATGGGTCCCAGCTGTGTATCAGCACCTTGGACCTCCCTGTGCAATAATAGTGGTTTAACCCTTTAATTACAAGAATTGACCATATAATAAAGACTGAGGTGCTATAAAAAAAAGAAATAATTAAAAAAAAAGGGGCAGCCGCCTGTTTCGATGTGTAATATCTTCTGTTAATGGAAGAGTTCTCCCTGGATCAGGATATGAAATTATCTGCAGGCTGAGCCAGCAGATGAGGAGCTCGGTTCAGTGTTAATATTGACACTCACACCCTGGTTTAGCTATATAAAGATATATGTGTGATTGACTGGAGGGCTTTCAGAGGAGGAAGCCAGTGCTGCCAGCTAAATGTACATTTTGATGATGGTTTCTTTATCCAGGTGCAGCGCCCTTACAGTTTGGAGATCTGCTGCAGACCAGCTACTTCCTGTTGTTGATGCTATGCTAAAAGCAACTTCTGCAGTTTTGATCCTTCTTATTGAGTGTGGAAATGTTAGAGCAACACTGAAATATTACATATAAATACATTTGCATCAAAGCGCTTTATATGTAGTTGTGAAAATGTCAGTACCTTTTGAATTACTGTGTTATGTGTGAAGGCACTCCTTTTAAATATTGATTTTAGTAGGAGCAAACTCCTTCTACCATAAATTACAGTCTCTCCTTCATTTAATAGCTTTGATTAACTGTTTGCTGGTGTAGTAGCAGCTCAGCTGATATATCGCTTCAGAGTCGTGTGTGTGTGTGTTTATATACTGTATGTGCATGGAGCAGAGGCCTAATGTGGTTGTAAAAGCAGATGGGGGGTGCTTTTTTGTTCTGATGGTCCATCATCTCCTGACATGTGCGCTGGTCGTATTTCGGGCGTCACCCCAACATATAAATACTCTCAAACACAGATTGAGACAATCTGTACATAAACTGACCATGAGTGAACTGATCAGCACCTGTTAAAGAACAATGACCCTTCAAGTTTGTTATTTATTAGCCTGGGAATTCTGGCACTTGCAACTTCATGTTTTATAGTCCAGTGCAGTCTATTTTTTTTTTTTTTATTATTTTGCTCATCTCTGGATTATATATCATTGCTTTAATGTCAACGTTAGGATATAAAGTTTTCAGCCATCTATTTACGCACACACTCTGGCAGAAACGATGACAGGGCTTCTAAATTTGACAAATGATCCCAAAACTGAGCAGCGAAGGGCCTAAAAGGTGGTTCAAATTGTTGTAAACTATGTCAACATGGTGGTATTTTACAATATTTGATTAGAAATGAAAGCAAAGCTGCTCCCCATGCCTCTGCAGTCTGTAGAAGAGTAACGTTTCCATCCCATCCACAGTCAGGAAGAGGAGCTGTCTTCATCCTCCAGCGAGGAAGAGGAGAGCGACCAGCGGCAGAATGAGGACCTGTTCGGCAAAGTGGTGTGCGTGGAGGGGGTCCCCACTGGGGACAAGAAGAAGACCACGTGGTATCCTGCTCTGGTGAGCTCAGTCTGTTCTCTGTCCATCAGTGTGACCAAACAGGGCTCCTGCTCTCTGCATCAGCTCCTCCACACCTGCTTATGTAACATCTGGCAGGCAGGAGATCACTGAAAGCACCACCAATTATTTACCCCTTTCCTCTTGCTAAGAAAGCCCGCTTTGAGTCTGCAGTCCACTTCATTTCTCTTAGAGAAACTACTGACACGCATTTCGAATAAGCGAGACGACTGTTTGATTTGCGCTCCGCTGCGCCACAAACACAGGTTTGATGTTTTTCAGTTCACTTGGTCCCACCCACACAACCGCTCCGAACCTCTGCTAGCACAGAGTGCTGAGGTGACAGGACGTGTTTGTTTATGTAAGTGTTAAAGTAGAGCAGGGAGAGCAGGAGAGGGTGGGGAAGCTGTCCCTTTAACTGTGGAGTGCCCGGGCGGGCCCCACCTCCACCGTTTGTTATTCCTGCGCTGCTGCTGCCTGTGCTCACTGCTGCCTCCCGGCGGCAGCCCTCAGGAGTGCAGCGCACGGCGCCCTGGCATTGTTTACACTCTCAGCTCATGGCAGGAGGGTGGAGCGTTACACTGGTGCATGTGTCGTGCAACAAATGATACACAACTGCAAGAAATCAGCACAAAGTCAAGTGCGCCCGTGAAAGAAAGCTCAAAATGTCTGTGTTTTTGTAGCACAGGGGCATGAGAGGGAACTGTATCACAGAACAAACATGAGCCAGCATTCTGTGTGTGTGTGCGTGTGCGTGCGTGTGTGTTTATACAAAGGAAGCAGGGGCAGAGTCCTGGTGGAAATTAAATCTCCATAACAGCAGTGCTGCCTGATTCTGGGTTAGACTGTTGCAATGAAACGACTCCCACTGTGGTGCAGTTCAGCTTCTGTAAACAGCTGCTACATGTCGACACCACCACCACCCACTCACCCACTCCCCCCCCCCCCATACATTACTATTCATCTACACTCAGTTGTCAGTGTTATCTTGTTAGCCTGTAATTTATAGGCAGCATATTTGTTATCGTCTGCGCGGCCATTTTTCTGGAACAACTACAAGCATCATTATCCAGTGAATATGCTTCCTCCTCTCCTCTTGTTTTTCCTCTCTTTCTCTTCATCTGAACTCCCGTCTCTTCTGTCTGCAACAAGGTCATCTCTCCAGACTGCCATGAAGACGTGACTCTGAAGAAGGACAACGTCTTGGTCCGCTCTTTCAAAGACGGAAAATTGTGAGTTATTACTGATGTGCCGGTGATGATTATTGGACTGCTTGTTTCCATCAAGGTGTTATAAATAACTGTTCTGTCATCGTATTCATTGCGCATTCTGTCCTTGTTTTTTTCCCTTGAGGTACTTTGAAAGATGCACAGACCTACTCTCACTTTAGAATATTATAATGTGGGGTTTTTAAAGTCTTGTTCAGGCAGCGTTGCTGGCTGCTGTTTTTGGATGAGAGCGGAGTTGTGGAGTAGTTAGCCTCCCTGTAGCTCCCTGTTGGCTTTGAAGCACACAGCCAGACTGTTCTGTAGAAGTATAAGCCCTCTCAGCTGGTGCTTTGTTACTGCAGTCTCACTCTGACTGGGTAGAAACACGGCTCACGCTCCACATAGATGATTCTGGAGTCAGCTTCCGGCGTTAAAGGACACAAGCCTTGCCTTCGCATGCCTTAATAATCTCCCCGTGTAAGTCGTCAGCGCGACCCCTGATCTACGGCACTGTGAAATGTTCCTCTTATCGCTCATGATTGTGCTAATCGTCAGGTGAGGAGTAGTGGGATAAGATAAGGCTCATTACACACTTAACAATTTTCAAATCCCACCCGAGTTTAATAAGTTGAGAGACCGCGATTTGTCCAGAACATACTACCACATACATGCGTAACTCTGGCTTCAGATGGTCAGGAGTGTAGCTTAGAGATGAGGGGTCGGAGAACAGGAAGTCTCTCACTTGCTAAATATTTCTCTGTCAGGGCGTTTCTTGTTTTCCTTTGTGTTCTGCAGCAGTTTTGATTTCCTAGATTGAAGTCAGCGCTGTGGGTCCAAGCATAGCCAGATGCATGATTAATGTTATTTTGGAGTTATCCAAAGGGCATGCTGTAAGTTTGTCTACAGAATATTGAATTCAGGGGAGTTTTTCCCTCATTCTTCTCTACATAGTGTCAGGCATGGTGCAAAATTGCTGAAGATATTTAATTTATGGTTCTTGGTTAGCATAAATCGACTTGATCCGTCTCTGCCCTCCTTTGGTCTTGATCATTGTGCACCTTTGACGACTGTCCGTTCTTCCACAGTACACGCACGCCTTTGGTTGTTCTATGCTTTTTATCTTTTGTTTCCATCATTTTTGCTGTTTTACTGAGTGATCTGCTCTCTGCAAAGGATTGTTGTCCTTTCCACATATATTCAGGCCATTTTATATTGGATAAACTCATGATAAACAACATAGATAGAAGCTTTTACCAACACACCACATCCGCTGATACTGCAGAATTGGAAAAGTTTACTCCCCCCCCCTTCCTTTTTTTAAGAATGGTTGATAAGAATATAATCTACAGTCATTTAACCAGAGAATAGAATCTTTCAAGGCAATGCATTGTTCTTCTTTGCAGATACAGGTCTTTTCAAACACTTTGCCAGTATTAGCATGTTAGCATGCTAATAGTAAAGTGTTCCAGGGCTGTTCTGAGCTGCAACGGTGCATTCAGCAAAGCACAGACACCTGATCTAACTGCCGGACATGTCAGAAAGCAGGATCACGTGCTGTCTTTTCAAGGTTGAAGCTTGATTTGGTGCTTCACTAGAAATCCGATGCAACATCTCCCTTCTACAAATATACCAACTTGCAGGCAGTCATTATTATCTATTCATGCACTGAGATTTCGGTTCTTTTCTCACAGGTGCAGGAGTGAACTGTGGCGTGTGTGTGTGTGTCTGTGCGTGTGCGTGTGCATGTGAGGGCTTGTGAGAAATACCGTGTGCTTCTCTGTTTTGCAGTTACACAGTGCTGCGGAAGGACGTCCGCGAGATAAACTGCGATATTCCTCCAAAAGCTGATGCAGGGCTCAGACCAGGTGAGTCGACCTTCTAAACCGCCGCGTCCGCTCACATAAGGTCCCCGCGTCTTTGCCCAAACCGCTCACCCACTGAGTTGCAACACAGCGGTCTGAAGAAAAAGAGGTAGTGTTTTTTGCACTGTGGAATGCAGCAGCGGTGGGCTCCTGTCGCTGCAGAGGCTATTTTTATTTCAGCTTTTTCCCCGAACCTCGTCGAACTTCACCCGACTGGGTCCTTTCGACATTTGTCTGGAGTTTTACGAGCTCCGTCTGCCGGATTACAACAGCAGCGAGTGTTCTTCTCCTTCACCCTCCTCCCCCCTTTTCTTCCCGTTCAACAGCCCTGGATGCAGCCTTGGAATTCCAGCAGCAGTTTGTCGTGCCAAGCACTTGGAAGACAGAAGTGAAAGAGGAGAGTTCCAGCAGCGAGGATGACGACGAGGACGAGGATGAAGAGCAGGAGGAAGACGCCAGCGGCGAGGAGGAGGAGGTAGAGGCTTCACTGACAGCCTCCCAGCTCAGGAAATGTCTGTAAACGCTCTGCTTTTCTGTCTGCAGGAGGAAGTGGAGCCTTTCCCAGAGGAGCGGGAGAACTTTCTGCAGCAACTCTACAAGTTTATGGAAGACAGAGGTGAGCCCTCCAAGACTTTCCTGCTTTTAGCGACCCGCATGCAGGTTTAGTCGTGGCCGTTACCGTCTGTTCACCTGTCCGCCTGCTTCTTTTCTGCATTCGCCTCCGTAGGAACTCCTATCAATAAACGGCCAGTTCTGGGCTACAGGAACCTGAACCTGTTCAAGCTCTACAGGCTGGTGCACAAACTGGGCGGCTTCGACAACGTGAGTGACCCTCCAACGGCGGCGCTCTCGCTGGTCTCTGTCTGTGTTCACTGACGTGCGCGGTCTCGTTGGAACAGATCGAAAGTGGCTCCGTGTGGAAGCAGGTCTACCAGGACCTGGGGATCCCCATACTCAACTCGGCTGCCGGCTACAACGTCAAATGTGCCTACCGCAAGTAAGCAGGCGCGCAGCCTCCTCCGCTCCTCAGAGCTTCTGTTGTTGTTGTTGTTGTTGTTGTTGTTGACCAGCAGGAGCAGCGATCAGCCATCTTTTCTCATTCAGGTACTTGTATGGATTCGAGGAGTACTGCACCTCCACCGCCATCACCTTCAGGATGGACCTGCCTTTAAAGCAGAGCGCCAAGGGGGAGGTGAAGTCCGAGGGAGACGCAGGAGGAGCCTCCACATCCTCCAGCTCTGAAGAGCAGGCGGCCCTGCTCCACCCAGGAGCTGTGCTCTGCAAGGTGCACCGTCTTAAATCAGCAAAGATGAGCAAGCTGTGGCTTCTGCGGCCGATTTAGGCGTGCACAGTTTAGGAGTGACCTTTGATTTTATTTCACCATATATCCTGTTTTCACACAGGAGGAGAAACCCGAGTCCACCCAAATCAAAACGGAAGGCGACCCATCAAAGGCAGAAGGAAAGGACAGCAGGGGCGGCGAGGAGGCGGGCCCTCTCAAAGCGGACGCGGACGAGGGTTCGTCCACGGCGCTGCCTGGAGCGGAGGGCGCCAAGCCGGAAGAGGACGACGAGCAGGAGAGCAAAGATAATTCTGGGTAGGTGCTGCGGGAAGAAAAAAACAAAAAAAAGCGGTCCCTCAAACACGGAAGGGAAACAGACCTCGAGCTGCACGCTCGCTGTGGAGAACGCGTGTTCAGGTCTCATCTGACTTTCCTGCACGTGAAAAGAAACCTGTCCTGCCCAAAGGACACGCACGCTGCCTGTCGCTGGTAAAGATGATTAACAGGTGACCCGAGTGAGACTAATTCCCAGTATGCCCACAATCCAGCGAGCTGCTGACTAAAGGACAGAAGGCTCTTTGCTGTCGCTCTCTCTCTCTCTCTCTCTCTCTCTCTCTCTCTCTCTCTCTCTCTCTCTCTCTCTCTCTCTCTCTCTCTCTCTCTCTCTCTCTCCCTCCCTCTCTCTCTCTCTCTCCTAACTACGCTCACGGCCTCTGTGCTATTATTATTATTCCTGCGGCATCAGATGTCACAGACAACCTAGCGCTCCGAAGCAACCGCTACCTTTCACCTGCTGTGTTTCTCTTTCACTTTCTCTCTCTCTCTCTCTCGCTCTCTCTCTCGCTCTCTTTCTCTTACTCACTGAGCAAACACCGCATGGCCGTAATTAATTTGTGTCCTTTCGTCCCGTTTTGACCCGCAGCTTGGTTCAATGTTTAGCGTGTGAATGGATGGCCACTGATGCATTAGCGCCCGGGCTTTGGAGATGGTTTCCACATGCGTCTGCGCAGCGTCTGTGGTCTTCAAATGAGTTTTCACACAGGTTTTTGTTTGCTCTGACGGCCCTGGCATTTCTCTGGATGGATCTTTTTAATCCCTGTGGTTTGTGCACGCTAATTAGCGCCTGTTACCAAATATGGACTTCCTGTCAATCAGGTGGTCCCAAACCTTTGACCGAGGGCAGATTATGGGCTGCTGTGAGGGGACCTGCAGGCTGATCAGAAGTGTGTACTGCACTGTTTGCGAACCAAGGCTCCTAGTGTTTAATGGACAACTAATCAGACTGCTGTTTAATTAAGAATGAAGAGTTAATTAGTGGTGGGATGAGTACTTTTTTAATTCTCCATTTTTATTTATTCATTATTGAGCCTATTTTGTGCTTATGCGGACATAAATACACAGAGTATTTTTCACCATGTGGGATGTTTGTATGCTTAAATATGGTTGCTCTGCTGGTTATTTAGCTTTTTTTATATATATATAAATAAGAAACAAAGGTTGTCTCTTCAAACAATCAAACAAGCAGTAGAATATTTTCAACCTTTTCCTTTCTGTTCCAGTTGGTGTAACTGAATTGTAGCCTCGCTGTGGATTTGTGTTTATGTCTCATGAGCCTGTTGATCACCAGTGGACTCTCTGTGTTTTTAATTCAGTTTTCAGTCGAGTATGCCTCAGTGTCGGGTTTCTACACAAAGCTGTTTATCGTCGTGTGTGACTTATTTTCTCCGTTCACTGTCAACAGAAAGCACATGTGTGGAGGGTGTAGGTATGAACTGGCTTGTGTGGAGTAGCGTGCTGTAGCAGGAGATGGATTTGGATCTGGTAGCAGCGCTTTCTCCTAATGCTGTAGTGTTGCTTCAAGTCGCGCTTCGCTATGCTAACTCGCTCCTGTGATCTCTTCTGACCTGGTGGCACCGTCTGGCTTGAGTGATGCACTCAGAGTTGGATGCATTAATAAATCTCTGATTTATTGATCACATTTCATTTCAAACTGTGTTATTTTCACCATGTTTGCAGCCTTGAAGCTGTTTCTGTGAAGTGATTTATTCATCGGTGTGTTGGGGTAATTTCTCCCACCTCCTCAGGGATTTAGTGAAACAGCTTTGAAAGGATCTATCTGTCGACAGCAGCGGTCAGACAACCCTCTGTGATTCATCACTGAGGCCAGATGCCAAAACCAGTTAACGATAAGACTGACTGGTGCTACTGCACCACCTGTGCACCATCAAGCTTTGATGTCACGTTCCTCACTAGCTCCTCCTTGTGGCTGCTTTCTTTCTGTGCGGGTGTGTGTGTGTGAGAATCCCATGTGTTGTGTTGTGTGTGTGGACACAAGGATAGATGGCTTGTCTGTAGCTGCTTTCAATGCAAGATCAACGATGATTGAATTGTGCCACCTTTTTTATCTCATTACATGCAACTTTGACTGGCTTACTGTGTAGTCATACTGGTATAGAGAAAAGGCAGGAGCAAAGGGAAGTTTGACTCGTTACCGTTCAAGGCCTCCTGATGTAGTTGGACAGGAGAGGCAAGGGTGGAGGGACCAGAGAAGATAGGCTCTGTAGGAGCAGACCGTGAGTCGGGGGAGGGTGGGGCTCTGTGGTGCTGAACGGGGCAGCCTAGGGCCAGGAAGTGCTGAAATGTTTTTCTTGCAGGGATGACAGCAGTCAGGAGGGGGAGGAAGGGGAGGAGTTTGAGTGTTACCCCCCAGGGATGAAGGTGCAGGTGAGGTATGGGCGAGGCCGCAATCTGAAGACGTACGAGGCCACTGTGAAAGAGGCAGACGTGGAGGGGGGAGAGGTGCTCTACCTGGTGCACTACTGTGGCTGGAATGTCAGGTAAGACAGGACTTGGGGAGAAGTCACCTAACTATATTCACCCTAAAAAAAAGAAAAAAGAAAAGAAATCCAAAGACATCTGTTAACCTTGAACTAAGCTGAAGGGGCGTCCCCACAGCAGTAACGGATAACGTGTCCCTTCCTCACAATTCTGCTTCACCTGATCCAGTCCCATTGTCAGTACTCTGGCCATGGAGCACGCTGGGCCATCTAGTGGCAGAAACAGAATGGAGCACTGGGTTGATGTGGATCATTCCTCAGCTTCCCTCACTCAGTTCTGTCTGAATCCCCTGTCTGTCTGTCCCCATGCTGTCTGTCTCTCTTAAAAATAAAAAAAAGACCAAAAAAAAGACAACTATCTACAGACAGGCTTGATTGTGAACTAATTTTCTCCCTACCAGTGGTTTTGCTGTGATTTTTTTAACCTCCGCTACAGTCTTATGATCTCTGAAAGGCCAACCTAAGTGCTGCTACACTCACCTCTACCTCTCAACCCTCTCCCCCCTCCCCAGCGGGTCAGGGTTAATGCAGTATTAGGTAGAGCGTAAGGGTACATGACACCGAAGTTCAATAGCGCAATTGGCATTTCATTGTCTCATTGTTGTTGTGTGGTCCTCTAGCACTCTAAAAGACAGTGGGGTATTCTCTGCATTGTGTGTGTGTGTGTGTGTGTGTGTGTGTGTGTGTGTGCGTGTTGTGTGCAATCTTGTGAAACTTCATTTTCCTCATACGATCCAAATAGCACCCTTGGTACTGTTGGAACTATGTTGAATATGATTTGTGTGGTGGTTGGTGTTAATATTGTTCCTTTTCTTCATTGTAAAGGTTTGTCCTCTTCCACTTAATACCATGGGATTTCTTCCTTTGCTGTTGAGGGTTATTGTATCACAGCAACATGTCGGGTACAGAGAGTACAGGTGTCTGTGTGCTGCCTGCTGTGAACGGCTGTTTCTTAGCTCTGTTCAAGGTCCGATTGATGAAACGGTCCCTTGTCTTTTACTTTATCTTTGATTTTAGATATGATGAATGGATCAAAGCAGACAAGATTGTCCGCCCAGCCAATAAGAACGTTCCCAAAATAAAGCACCGCAAAAAAATAAAGGTACGGCGTCGCAGACCAGTAACGTTTGCGCCTTTCTGTCTCGCGCAGGGAGTCACTGACTGTGCTCAATTTTGACAGAACAAAACCGAGAAGGAGCAAGACCAGTTGGAGAGACTGAGTGACAGAGAAGCCGTGGACTCGCCGTCCAATTCTAACAGAGCGCCGCGCTCCAAGTGTGGCCTGAGCCAGGATGTCTTTTCCAAGATGGACAGCGGTGAGCTCAGAGGGACTCAGCTGTCTCCAGTCAAGGCCATAGAAATCACTTCTATCCTCAACGGCCTGCAAGGTAGCAGCGCTGGCCTGTAGCTGTCATGCACGGTTGAAGTCCGTCTGGGGGTTAGCGTTGCTGCGATGCTGAAACTAATAGATGGTTTGTCTCATTTGTCTCAGCTTCTGAGATGTCCACCGATGAAAGTGAGCAGGAGAACGAGCAGGGGGAGCAAAACGATCAAGATCAGGCGGGTTGCAGGAGCAGCCCGAGAACGGTTCCAGCAGAGGCCACGCAGCCGCCTGAGCACTGGGAGGCTGGAGCGCCTCCACAAGGGTCCAAGCCTCCTCCCGGCTCAGCGAAGACCCCAGATCTAGTCTGTGCTGAAGGCTCCGACGGTGGGAAACGTCGATGTCCACCAGAGGCTGAGGGAGAAGTGAGCACCAGGAAGAGGAAGTATGACGCTTCCTCAGAAAGGACCCTAAAAAGCCAGTCCAAAGGCAGGACTAGAAACACCAGGAGTGCTGACTGGCTGCCCGGAAGCTCTCCCAGGAAGCTGGAGACGTCTGCTCCTAGGGAGGAGAGGGGGGCCTCGCTTGGCAGCAGTTCTGATGAAGAGGCCGCCGCGCCGGCCGGAACCCAGGCAGAGGAGAGCGAGCGAAGTCGCCCGAAAACGAAAGGATCCAAGAAGTACAACGGCATGAAGGAGAAGACAAAGAGTAGCAGGCAGGCCAGGTTTTGGGAGATTCCGGAAAAGAGGGTCAAAGTGAGTGGGAACGCAGAGGAGAGACCGGCTGTCCGCTCAAAGGGACAGAAGGACGTGTGGTCCAGCATCCAGGCGCAGTGGCCCAAGAAGACTCTCAAAGAGCTGTTCTCCGACTCGGACACAGAGGCCGCCAATTCGCCTCCTCCCCCCGTCCCCTCCTGTTTGAAGGAGCCAAATATGGAGCAGGACGCTGGAGCTGAGGACGAAGCCTCAGAGGAGCAGATGGAGACGGACAAACTGCAGGAGTTCCCCAGCAGCGGCAGCAACTCGGTGCTCAACACCCCCCCAACCACGCCAGAGTCCCCCTCAGGGGGAGGCAGCGCCGTGGAGGACTCGGGTCAGGCGCAGCCCTCCTCCCCTCCGCCATCGGTGACCCCCAGCCTGCCTTCAGAGCCGGTCTCCGACGCGCTCCCCCTCGGGCCCAGCCAGGAAGAAATGACCGGCGGCCGCAGCGAGACGGACAGCAGCACGGTGGAGGTAGAGAGCCTGGGAGGCGAGCTCCAGGACCTTCCTCAGGACGAGGGGGCCAGTTCCCCCTCAAAGGTGTTTGACGTCAGCCTCTCCTGCAACAGCAGCAGCAGCTGCAGCCTAGAACTGAGCAGCAACAGCCAGCAGGAGTGTGAACACAAGTCCAAAGGTACCAATAGCATCAGTTCCAACACGTCAGCTGGTGAAGTTTTCATTCTGTTTCTTTAAAGTAGAACACTGAAGAAGCGCACGCTGACGATTCATTCTGCAGTCTGTCTGTTCTTACACCGCCTCCTTACTTTTTTTTGTATTTTTTTGTAGCGTCTGCAAATCAGAAGCGTCAGAAGGACTCGCAGTCCGGGCTCTCCAAGAAACACAAGCCAAACCGCAAGAGCCTAGGTGTGCCTCCCAAAAAGAATAGGAAAACAGGTACGCGGAGCCGCAGGAGGATCAGAAATGGAAGCGGTTCTCCATCGCAGTTGTTTTGCTTTTGATTCTATTTGTGCTGCTCTCCAGCCAACAGTAGTGATAGTGAAGATCAAGCTGTTCCCGAGGGCGCAGCCAAGTCGGCCGTCTCGAAGAACAACTCATCCGACGTGAAGACCGCCCCTTCGCCCAAGTGTCACGGACGTTCCCCTCCTACGAGCCATAAGTATCACAAGCAGGGCGACGCCGACCAGAACCAACACCGAGACAACCACGGAAGGTCGCCACGCGTCTACAAGTGGAGCTTCCAGATGTGTACGTGACAGGCGCTGAACTGTGGCGCCGGGTTATGCATGTCTTTAAGGCAGTGGTGTGTCTCCATCATCCTCTTCTGAGTCATAAAATGCTCTTTTTTTCTGTGCTCGTGCCAGCTGACCTGGAAAAGATGAACAGTCTGGAGAGGATTTCTTTCCTTCAGGAGAAGCTGCAGGACATCAGGAACCACTATCTCTCCCTCAAATCTGAGGTGGCCTCCATTGACAGACGGCGGAAGCGCATGAAGAAGAAAGAACGGGAAAGTGAGTGTGGTTTTTACACCGTTAGCAGCCTTTGTAGGTCCTGGTGTTGAGTGTTGTCTCCGTAGCTGCCCGAGTCGTTTGTAGCTAGCTAGCTAACCGATGTTAATGGCCTTCTCCGCATCAGCCTGCTTGTGCTTGCTTGCTCGTCTCTGTTGTCGTGACCATGAAAAGCTCGGCCAGTCAGCGGGTGGGGTGGGTTACGGACGGAGCTGCGCGGGCCGTCCCACCTCAGCACCAGCCACAGTTCCCATCCATGTGGAACTCCACACAGCAGAGACAGAGAGGGATTGTGTTGCGGTCATATTTCTGCTTTAGCTCTGAATGACGTCTCTGCCTGCCTCAACACTCAGCACCTTTTAAACCCCGTCTCTTCTCCAGGCACAGTGGCTGCGTCCTCTTCGTCCTCCTCTTCCTCGCCGTCCTCGAGCTCGCTGACAGCCGCAGTCATGCTGACGCTGGCCGACCCTCCGGTGTCATCCTCCTCCTCCTCCTCACAGAACTCTGGAGTATCGGTGGAGTGCAGGTGACAGGACGGATCAGCAGAAAGCCACTGCACTAAGCACTTAACCAGCACCCTGGGGCCTCCGCCCCCATTCCTTTACGACAGGACAGACAAGACAACTTGCATATTATAACAACTGGGGCACAAAATCCAGACCAGAGACAAAAAAAAACAAACAAAAAAAAGAAACAAGCACTATTTTTTATCGACAACTGTTTTCTTGGCAAGCTAACGGCACTTAAGTGCACTTTTATGAAGATTGTATTGGGGATAAAAATTTGTCAAAAATATACGTGCTCCTTTATTGAATATTTGTAAGAATCCTTTTTTCAAGCAATAACTCTTTCCCTTTTGTACCGGTGAGGGATTCTTTCCAGTGAAGCTGTGGGGGGGTTCAGAGGTGTAGGAAGTGTAACCGGTCTCTGAGCACCGTCGTTATCAAAGGCCTTCATGTGGTTTTAAACCTCAAGTGTTCAGTGATGCTCCTGTCACATACAGGCCCGGTCCTGGTCCTGTACGTGTCCGCACTGGGTGGAGCGGGTTAACGGTAGGGGTTCCGGTCCATGCACAGCCGCAGTGGATGGATCTGGACTGATACTGCAGTGCCTTTTTCTTCTTTCCTGTCGGGCACTTTGAAAAAGGACAGCACTTGTTTCCATGATCCTCATCTCAGACCCGAGGGCTCGCTGGAATGACCTGTCCCTCAGAAGAGAGACTTAGGACTGCTGCATACGCGAGCAGCTGCCGAAGGGCTGAGTCTGACAGACGATGGTTTTATCAGTGAATTGAGCGTTAATTTTTAAAACGGAACACTACTGGATCACCTGTTAAATACTACTGAATGCTTATCCAGCTTTGGTAAGTTTCACAGTATATAATGTGCAACGATGGAAGCTGTAAACATCTAGTGGTCCCATTGTTTTAGCTCGCGAGCCTGTTAACCTTCAGCGTCAGCTTGTTTTTTTTTGTTTGTTTGTTTGTTTTTTGGTTTACACCACTCACTCAACCTCCACAAACCCATCGTTGCACATCTAACTGGATCTAGGAACCTTGAAGTCAGCCGTGAGTATTTCAAGCTCCTACTCAGAACTGCAGGGCACGTGAATGAAGCTAACGCCAACATTTGCAGTGTTTTTGAATATCATGATGTCTTTTATGAGTAGTTTTGCTTTACTACATAAAGCAATGCAGACGTTTTGCCGTCTCCCAGTTTGAATCACAGTCTGTAACGACACGCCAGCTCTGTCCCGTATCCACCCCTACCAAAAATGTTAGCTTCTCTTTCCTGTACTATAACTAAATTAAAGGTAAAGCTATTGTAAATGTGCATTTATATCATGGATTGAGGTATGTGTACACATTTCTGAAGACATCTCCAGTGTTTCCTTTGTATAGAGCCCTGACTGTATGATAACCCGAGGTTACATTTTGTTTGGCATTTGTATGTAATTGTATACTTTTGTTATACATTTGTATATTGAGAAGTGTTTTTGAGTCAAGCTATTTAATATCTTGCACTGTTAATAACATGTACTTTTCTGTACAGACAGTTTTACGGTTTTAACTGTAGTTTCAGTGTAAATACTGAGGGTTACAGCATGTTTGTTCTCGTCCATTTTGTCCTCATATTTGTTTTCTTGCGACATATTTGAATTCACTTGCGTCGTTTTTTTTCTGCCTGTCATTTATTTCAGTAGTCATTATGTCATATGTTTTCTTGAGTTTCAGTTTTGCTTTCCATGCCTTGCATTTTTCAGAGCAAATTGGTAGTTTGGGATGCAACTGAACAGTTTTCTTGTACGTGGCCTGAAGCTAAAGCTGTATGAACTTGTATATGAAAAATGGTCTGGCTTATAGATGAAAGAGAAAGTAAAGGAGCTTATGGAGAAATGCTCAATAGTATTTATTAGGCTCATCTAATGATGGTCACTGTGTAATTTATTGTAAAAAGCAAAGCAGAAGCCTCTGTTTGAAATAAATGCCATAGTTTGTGAAATACCCAGTGTGTGCGTCCCTGAAAACTAATACCCCCTAACACACATCTTTATTTACCGGGTTTAACTTGTAGATAATGAGATGGGTTTAACTTGTAGATAATGCAAAACTAATTAAGATTCCTTAAAATGTATGTATTACACTGTCTGATATAAGCCCTATTTAATAAGTAAATAGAAATTATACCAGACAGTGAAAGTTCTATAAGTAAATTACGGTATATATAAATTTATATGAAAACTTATATAAGTTGATTACATAATAAATAGCTCTGTTAATAGAGCTTTTTAAATATTTTTTTTCCTTGTTTATGTACCGATGCCGTTTTTTGTTCGTTTGTTTTGCGTCATCAAGTTGCGTCGCGTTTCAGTTCCGCACTTCCGCACTTCCGTAGCAGCATGCTAGTTGCTAACTAGCTCGCGGGCTCCGTGCTCCCTGCGGACAGAAACGATGAGCGGCCGGACGAGCGCGGTCGTCGCCGGGGCGTGTGGAGCTTTGTTTATCGCATATTGCATTTACTTCGACAGGAAGCGACGAAGTGACCCTCGGTACAAAGAAAAGCTACGTGAACGTAAGTTAGCGCGACAACCAACTTGAGGACTCAGCAAACTCTTAAAGAACAATATGTACGACGCGACTGCCACAGTGCGCATGTTTAGAGGTCGTTTAAAACATGTTAATCAATGCTGGCAGCGTAGAAAATAATATGTCCTCAAAAGTAACCTTTTTTAAAAAAATTTTGTGGCTGAATTCGAAATAAAATGAATGAATCAAAGCTAATGTCTAACCACGTGGTCTCGTCCGGATTAAACAGCGCACCACCGGTTAAATGAGCTCATATTTTGCAGGTAGAAGACAGAAAAAGGTTGCTAACGAGAAGTCTGGCCTGTCTAAAGTAAGTTTCGCGGAGATTTATGTCTTACTGTGCTTTAAATATTCATGTGTGATCATTTGGCTGCTTCTTTTCTGAAGCTACCTGATTTAAAGGACCCAGAAGCGGTTCAGAAGTTTTTCCTGGAGGAAATCCAGCTGGGAGAGGAGCACCTAGCCAGAGGTTAGTCACCTGATCTTTGTCTTTATTCAGTACGACTGAATTACATTTTCATTAGCACGTCACTTGGTAACCCCTTTTTGTGCTTGTAACCAGGTGAACTTGAGAAAGGTGTGGATCACCTGACCAACGCCATCGCGGTGTGTGGTCAGCCTCAGCAGCTCCTCCAGGTTCTTCAGCAGACGCTCCCTCCGCCAGTCTTCCAGATGCTGCTCACCAAACTGCCCATCGTCAGCCAGGTAATTCCTCCACGCCTCCTCTCATCCTAACATGCCCTTTGCTCAGCACCCTTACAAAACCCCCCAGCTGCTGCGTTTGGCTGCTGGGACAAGAAAGGATGCAAGATGAATGTTAGGATCATCCAAAACTGAGGGCTGTGCGTCAGTAGCTCTTAGTTATTTCACCTCTAAGACAGAAACACCACCACCCTGCGGTTCCACCAAAGCAAACCTTTGCGCGCTTGCTTGATTTTTCCGTTTTTATTGTTTTTCAGAGGATCATCAGCTCTCAGTCACTAACAGAAGATGACGTTGAGTGACAGTCTGTAGAATGGAAACTCCTAGCCTTGTAAAGGATTTCAGATCCTGGTGGTTGTGCACATATCAACGCTGTGAGAGACCTCAATTGCACATCTTGCAAGTGTTATAAGCGGCAACTGTAATCTTTGGGTCCAAGATTAAAGGAATTCTACTTAGTTACATTCCACAGTGATGCCATTTCCACCAGATTTTTTTCATCCATTTACACATTCTATTTATTTCCGTTGCTGTTGCTGTGTGTTGTGCTCTAAATTAAAAAAGTGAAGGTGAACTTTCTGTACATTTAAACATTAACATGTAGAAGTGTGCCTACACTAAACGGAACACTCCTGTCAGGATTTTGTCTCCAGTATTATTTTTACACTCCCCTGTTCTATCTGAGTTTATTTGTATGTCAAATCCTCATATAAATCGTCAAAACACACCTGAGTTTGTTTCCTTTCCTGCCAGTAGATGGCAGTACCGACGCGCAGAACACCCAGTTGGGCTGAAGGCAGCTGATGCAGCCTTCAGTTCTGCTGAGTGCCGATCAAATGCATGAATGGACACAAAATATATATACATATAAGAAAATGTCATGGAAAATAACGACTTCTCATTAGATATGCAGTTGATGGATTGTGCCACCGTGTGTCTGGGTTAGAAATGACTGCAAACCAGTGAGCGTTGTGATTAGAAACCAGCGTCCCGTGTTCAGCCTGGTCATAAAGTTTGAGCCACAATGGCTTCATTGTGCGCCAGCGAGGAAGAGGAGGTCGAAAGTGTGTCTCTTGGAAGAGAAATGGAGCTGTAATTATTTTTATCCCAGTCTGCAGCTGTTTTTCTCAAATCACTGGCCTTCTCAGCCTGGACGTCCAGGTTGCCAGGAAACTGGAGAGGGGAAAAATAGTTTCTCTACATGAGGAATGAAAATTGAGCGGCGGCCCAGAAATGTGGAGCAAAGACTAAATGGTGGCTGGTGTTGCAGTTTCCATCAGCTCATGTGTTCGCAGTGCTGTCCTTTCCCCTGCTATTCTGCCATTTGGCGGAAAAGCAGGGGCCAGTTGGGAGGCCCGCGGACTCGTCTGGCTCCGTGTCGGGGCGTGGAATAAGCGACTTGTTGTGAATGTCTCCTCTGGAAGGAGGCGGAGGAGAAAAATAACATGCTGTGCTGGAGGTCAGGCTGGAGTTGTGGTCTGCTTCTCTGCAGCGGGGGTAGGAACAGGTTCAGACTCTGGCCACAGCGCACCACTGGCCTCTGTTCCTCCTGTAAATAAACACTGCCTTCGCCCTTCGCATGTTCCCTCCCCTGCGGTCTGGAGAGAGCTGAGGGGTCACCGAGGACACTGGAGCAGAGGTTCCTTCTCAAAACATGCGATCAGCGTGAAACGGTTCAATCTAGGGTGACACAGCAAATCTTTCCACTCCAAACAAACCCTGCTGCGCGACCCCACTCCCACCCACAGCATCAGACTAATAACAGTGGGGCGTCTGATGCCATAACTCGAACTGCATCTCTGCTGCGGTTGAGTGTGCATGAATGGACTATGAGTCAGCTCCTCGCCTCCGATGCAGCAGGCAGGCAGAGGGCGTGTAGAACACAGCCGACTGCAGGAGACCCTTCCCCTCCTGTGCAGTAGGGGGCGCTGTTGCACCAGGCAGCGGCCCGCTGACTGGAGCCAGGGCACAACACTTCCAGTTGACAGAAATAACAATGGCTGCGCCTGCAGCACAAGGCCATGTGCTCACGAAGGCTGATGGCTTTTTTTTTTCTCCCTTTAACTGTTTCTAATCTTTTCCTTTCCTGAGCTCACGCTGACACACACACACACACACACACACACACACACACACACACACACACACACACACACACACACACACACACACCCTGTTCCTTCTTCACAGGTGCAGGAAAGTGAGCAGCTCTCTGAAGACAACAGGGCTCAGACCAGTTTGTTAGAATTCCAGTCACATGTCAGATGTTGTATTGGGAATGTCGTAATCACTTGAGCTCCACGACTCATTACTGGAAATCCCGTCAGCAAATTATGCACAGCAGTAATTACCTCTCCTGCTTCGCTCCAGCCGGCGCGTCTGAATGTCAACGCTGATTGCTGCGATCCGCCGCAGCAGATGTGGGGGCTTGAGGCTTTGAAGCCCGTTTCACAGCGATGCCGACACCATTAAACACGACCCAGCAGAATGCGTTAAACAGGCTAAACAGGACGACCCCAGGTGCCCTTTCCCAACTTGCACCAAAGTTTCCACCTTTATGCTCGTTGTGCACTGATCTGTCATGACTCATCCCCAGAGGCCTTGTGTGCATGTGTGTGCGTGTGTGTATGTTTGTGTGTGTGTGGTCTTATACATGCTATATAATAAGTATCAAAATACTGATTCTACTAGCAAAGTGAGGACATTTTGGCTGGTCCTCATATCTTCAGAGGACTGTTTGAAGGTTAGATCTTGGTTCTGAGGTCGTGGTTAGAAGTGGGTTTAGGTGAGGGTTAGGATCAGGGTCGGGGGTCAGCTGGGATGGTTAGGGCTAGGGTAAGGTGCTGGGTGGTACACTAGACCTATGGAAGTCCTCACAAAGCTAGAAGTACAGGACTGTGTGTGTGCTTATGTGTGTGTTTTGGAACATGTTTTCACACCGTCTGACGAGGCTCAAAGTCACGTTGCTGACGTCACCTCGCCGCGCTGCCGCTCGTAGGTTGTCATGGAGAGGGAAAGGCCGGGGGCGGAGGAGCACGAGACACGTCCAGCAGCAGCAGCAGCAGCAGCTGTGATAAAGATTTCTCCTCCGCCACTTGTGGGAACAGCAGCAACACAGTTTATTAATTACCCGCCGTCTTCTCTGTGTCATTCTCCAGTGAGGAGGTGGGTTGACGGGGGGGGGGAGGGATTTTTCCAAGGCACGTCCTTAA
>BJFM01002872.1:0-53626 GCA_016586285.1 Arothron firmamentum
CACACACACATATATATATATACATATACATATATATATATATATATATATAGCCAGCTCCAATGAGTTATTTTCTTCGGATATTATTGAGCTGTGAGCGAAGCAGACACAACTACGACCATGGTAGATCCCAGCAGCTGATCTGACACCCAGATTATGGGTTTGAATAAACCTTTTAAAATCAGACATGAGAATTTGCATGAAAATGGAAAAACACAGGATAACTTTTTTAATGTAATTAATTCAGTACTTCTGGTAAACTCAAACCGAGTCATTTTTGAATCTGTGGATCTACAGCTCACTATAAGTCTGTTGGAGTCGTGATTTCTGAGCATGAAATGTCCACATACGGACAGTGATGCACATTCTAGTAAAGATTACATACTGTACCTTTCACCAGATGGTCTTTGGCTCCTGAGACGAAATTGTCGCCATGGAGGTCCAGGCAGGTGACAGCGCCGTTGTGACCATAGAGTATCATCAAACATTTGTCTGTCTTCAAATCCCAGCACCTGCACGCGAGACGAAACCCAGCAACCGGAAAAGAGCTCGTCATCCTTCGGGTGATCATTCTTAATTCTAATTAAAATGCGGATGATGGGGAACGTCCTCCTTCACCTGATGCTGGAATCCAAGCTCCCGGTGATGACCAGGTGTTTGTCCTCGCAGAGCAGCACCGACCGGATGCTCCCCACGTGACCCTTCAACACTTTCAATGGTTTGAGTTCACACGCCACATAAAACAGGTGGAGCACAAGGTCTCTGGAACCCACGGCCATCAAGGGTCCGTTTCTGTAGTCCATCACGCGATAGGGGTCTTCTCTGCGAACCGGACAAGGTCGGCTTTGCATTTGAATTCTGTCCGGCAGGTTGGACAGGGAAGGTTCACTAACCTGTTCAGCAGCACCGTGGTGAAATATGTACCACAATACACATTTCGCTCCTCCATTCGCAGCAGCTTGGTGGGAATTTGGTCATAAGCCCCTTTGAAAATGTCCACCTGCGTAAAGAACGAAGAGAAAGCTGTTGATCCGTGTCTGGGTGCAAGTTTCTGAAGAAACAGACCTTTTGGATACAGGGGTCCACTTCCTCGTCATCCTTTAAAGGTATGGGGACTTCAACAAAGTTAGCATAGGTATGACTGACTATCTTGATCCTGGTATATTTCTGGATCAGAACAGAAACAAACAACAGAAACATCAGTTCCACCAACATGAATTTCATCAAATACTTGAGTTTATCTTCCACGTCCAAAATTAACGTCTTAAACTGCAGAATCTTTAAGCAAAGCTACGTATGCGATATCTTATAAACGTCTCACCCTCATCGTTGCTTTCATTAGTTCCTGAAAACTTCTTCTGAGCTTGACTTCCCTTAGGATTTCCCGTGCAAGGCGCTGCCACGTTTGACAAACCTTCTGGCAGCGTCTCAGGGTCTGTCTATCCAACAGACCTGATGGAAGACAACATACACCCCAAAGACCTGCAGCTTTGATGTGTTTTGACAACTTTTGAAAGGTAAAGGATGCATCCACTGGCTGTATTACCTAATATCCTCTTTGACAGATGTCCTGGTAAGCAGCTGATGAAGTCACGGTACTGGCTGACTCCAGACATGGACATTGAAGATCCAGGGACAACCATCAGAGCAGGGTTCTCTGGGTCTTCTTCAATGCCCTGGTCATGTTGCTTTGTAGGCTGACTACTTACTGAAAAGGACATACCGTTAGCATATAAAGATGGCGATTAAAACTGATGTTTCTTTGAGCAAAGTCATAGTTTTTAATTTCACTCCACTTTCGTGAGGAACCGACTGTGGAACTCTGTCGACATCTATCGGCAAGACGTGGGAATTGCAACCTTAAAGACAAGTCAGAAATCTTGAGGGGAAGAATGAAGTTGTCTCTTTTTTCATTTCTTTACCATCTACTTGCAGAATCCCTCGTTGTTGTCTGACCAGAAGGACGTTGGTCAGGTTGGCCACCATGCGTAAAAGTTCCGAATCGCAGAATGAAAAGAGACGGAGAAGGTAGCGTGATTTTGTCATGTCGGAGCTGCCAGTGAACCAGTCCCAAATCTCATCCACCTCCAGGCCCAGTGGTTTCCCCTCCGACGCCCGGTTTCGACTACTTGACAGGTTGTTTTGAACGCAAGTCAGGCTCTCTGAGCGGCCGTAATTGAAAAAATCCCACGAAGTGAAGCTCAGCGCCTCCTGGATGGTCTGCAGAACGCTGACGCTTGTGCATCGTAAAATCAGACCCACGATCAGATTCCTTCGGAGCTCGTGAGAGTCCGTCCACAAACGGCGAGCGGATCCTGGTGGTTCTGGTGCAAAGACGCAAGACGAACACATCCCACACAGTGTAGAGCAGCGCTCCGCTGGAGTTTCACTCTCATTTACCGACGTCATGTTAAGGCCAAAATAGTTTACTAGCTCCTTTCCGCGTTTATATCCACCTTAAAATACTCCCTTTGAAAAAATCTATCGCTTATCCACTGACCGAAAAAAGATTGACGGCAGGAGAAAGTGGTTTCACACACCGGATCTTGAAGAAAAGGCGTGCGGTGTGTTGCCAGGTAACCGATTCTTGGTACTTTAGACGTTTCCGGATACTTGATTTAATCAAGTATTGTGTCATGAGTCTATAATAGGGACTGAAGTGCACTGATTCTTCAGGTTGTTAAACTGGAAAATGTGACAGTCGTAATTATTCACAACATCCCGATCGTGAATAATAGTCTAATTTGATGATGGCAGCTAACACATAATTAAAATCTTGTATTTCGCTTTCAATTTAAAATCCTTTGACCTTTGAAAGTCCGTGAGTTAAAGGCTTTGATGTCACCTTGGAGGGATTAAAGACAGAGTGGGGAAAAAATAAAATCAGGTGCGCCGCCCGGGAATCGAACCCGGGTCGCAAGAATGGGAATCTTGCATGATACCACTACACCAGCGGCGCCGGCGCCGTTGAAGGCACCCACTGTTGAAAATCATCACTGTTTGTAGTATTTATAATGCGTAGTTTTGTTGTAGTTTTGTTAATGGCAGGTGGATGCGTATATTAATTATAATAATGATTAAAAAAAAAAATAAAGCATCTTTTAAAAAAAGATCTTCTAAAATTAATAGTATAGTGTGGTGGAATACAACCAGAAGGGGGCAGCAGCACGACGTGACCTGCAAAATCCAAAAGACGAAGAAGAAATTGCTCGCTATTTACTTCCGGTTAGTAATGCGCGTCCAGAAGCCGAGGCTGGTAGTTGACTGTAAACTGAGACGACAGGGAGCTATATGGACGCATCCATCCGATAATTGTTATTAATGTTGTGATTCCACCAGGTAACTACGTTAAATCAAAAATAACTCAAAAATAACTAACTGCAGAAAGCTATGGTAATGCAGCGTTAGTAGTCATAGTAGCTACATCAACTACGAAATTTACTTATTTCTTTTTCGGAACACCACTTACTTACTCTTGCATACACGGAATCTATGATATATTATTTAAATTAGAGGATACCATAATCTTTGGGCTCGAATACTACAGTACGTTTGGTTTTTCAATTTGAGCTTTGTGCCTAACTGCCATAATAATTTTAAAGTTTTTGTTCTCATTCATTTTCCACAGATTTGCATTCATGTCGAGTACAAATACCGACGTGGAGTGGGTGGAGACAACAGAAGAAGTGGTTATAACAGATGATGGCCCCCCTTCAGAAAACCACCTGGAAGGTATGATAAAGCTCTTTCTTCACCTTTTAATCTGGGTTTGGGGCCTGGTTACTTTATAAACATACAAATACTTTCTGTTGCAGTGGTACCAGATCTGGAGTCAGTAAAAACACCAATCCAAAGGTTGTTGGACAGTGTGGGACAAGGAGAGAACTTGGAGGCAGATGGTGGATTTTGTAAGGGGGATGAATTGCTTTAGATAGTTTACAGAACTGCTGTTAGCATTCTTTCCTTGCCTAATCCTAATTTCACTTTATTTCTAGATTGCGAAGAGTGTCTGGGTCTGTTCCAGAACCGGAGTACTTCTGGAGACATCACTGGTCCATCCTTCATCCTTGACTTTCCCACTAGCATGGACATCCCTCAGAGGGCCCTCCTCACTCTTCCGTATGGCCTGGTGATCGGCAGATCCAGTATTCCCAACGCAGGCGTTGGGGTTTTAAATAACGGCCCAGTAGTGTCTCCAGGAATGCACTTTGGACCGTATGAAGGGGAAGTGACTGCAAAGGAAAATGCGTTGACAAGTCCTTTCTCTTGGGAGGTGAGCTTGGATATAAAGTATCTAAGTTATTACCTCCCTAATATACAGTATATTCCTAAAGTCATTGTCTTAAATGTGCATTTTATCCTATGAATACATTTGCTTTCTGCAGATTTACAAAGGCGAGGACACGTATGAGTACATTGACGGTGTTAGAGAATCACACTCAAACTGGATGAGGTATTAGTCCCTGTTTTCTTCTCCTGATTTTTGTCAAATAGATAAGATAAAGAAGGTCACACATCTTTTTGTTCCACTGGATCATCACGCTCTCTCTCTCTCTCTCTCTCTTTGGACACAGATATATCATTTGTGCTCGTAACAAAGAGGAATCAAATCTATTAGCGGTTGAATACAATGGCATCATCTTGTTTCACTGCTCTCGCACCATAAACCCTGGGGATGAGCTTCTGGTGTGGCCCAGCAGCAAACTTCTTGCCCATTTTACTGACGTTTGGACCCAAGTGTGGTTTAGTCGGGTGAATGGAACAGGTATCTTTTTATCGCCTGACTATTTGCATTTATTTTAGCATTGTTGAGATTTAGCACTTATAGTATTCAACTGTGCCTGTTTGAATTTTCAGAGGGTAATTCAACCACTCCAGTCTTCCTGTGCCCTCACTGTCAGCTGTCCTTCAACACCGAGGCCTTCCTCCAGCGGCACATAGAGAACCTCCACCTTCAGCTTAACTTGGACGCTTCAGCAACACCTAACGATGCAGCACCAGCTGAGAATCCAGCGCCCAGCGGTGACTCTGCTAAATCCCTGGTGGTGTTAGCGATTGACTCTGTCGGTGCCAACACCTGTGATGATTGTGGGAAGTTTTTCAAGCAGATCCCTCACCTTCGGAGGCACAAGCTCTGCGTGCACTCCAACAAACGGCCCTACTGCTGCCCAACGTGCAGGCGGAGTTTCAGCCAGGCATCTGGCTTGGTCAGACACCAAACCGTTCACAGAAAGCAGGCTGCAATCAAAGACTCAGATGAAGCAAATCAAAGCACAAGAACTAATGAAGAGGAGGAACGTATGAGTGTGACTGCACCTGAGGAAATGAAGGAAACTGGTGAGGAGAAGGAAACTGGTGAGGAGAAGAGTCTACCTGAAGGTGTTGAGGTTACTGGTACGGTAAAGAGTTCTGCAGCAGAAGCGACTCCGTTTGATTGTTCAGACTGTGGTAAGACCTTCAGCAGTAACACGTCACTCAGGAGGCACAAGGTGGCCGTGCACCAGAGGTTACGGCCGTACGCCTGCGCTGGGTGTCGCAAATGTTTCAGGCAGTATAGCGACCTGACCAGACACCTGCAGCATCACCAAAAGCAAAGCCCAGAGGGAGAAAAGGCGGCGCCTACTCCTGAGAACACTGCCGGCACACATCCCGGCTGTGAGGATTGCTCACTCACTTTTCCTTCTGGAAGTGATCTTCAGCAGCACCTAAGCGAACACCACTCAGAGGAGATCGCAGTGGAGCCGCAGGATGACTCGAGCAATGATCCAGACTTTACGATCAAGCCCTCAAGTGCTAAATCAGTCCAATCTTTCCAAAAACAGCCCTCTCAGCGGCCACAGAGGCTCAGAGCCCAGTCTAGAATTTCTGCTATAACCCAGCTCATTGCTCCAAAGCGGAGGGCGGTCATCTGCAAAAAGACCGCCGCTCCAGCTGAGGTTGAGCCGTCAGCGTCAGACACATCCACCGCGAAAAGGTGGTTGAGTTGTAGCCGCTGCCATCGAACATGTGCAAACCCAGCTGAGCTTGAAGCCCACAAGTGCATTTTGAGACAGCACAAATGTGGCCAGTGTGGTGCCACTTTTATTAAATCTGGTTTCTTAAAACGACACCAGCAGACTGCGCATGCAAATCTGAAAAGCTACCGCTGCGAGCGTTGCAGTAAACCCTTCATGACTGCGGGCAGCCTCAGACAGCATCAGAAGAGCAACACCTGCGTGAAGTACCACTGCACGTCCGAGCTGTTCTCCTGCACGTTCTGTCAGTTCTCCTTCACCATGAAGAGCTACCTGGTCAAACACATCAAGAGGCACCACCCCCAGTACATGCCGCACTGCGAGTCAGACGGCATGGTGGAGGAAGAGAAAGAGGAAGGTGGACACGTGTGCCCTCACTGCAGCGAGAGCTGCGCAAGCGCTAAAGAGTTCAAGTCTCATCCGTGCTTCCAGCAGGTAAAGGTGCTGTACTTGTGCACGGACTGTGGCAAGGGATTCACAAACCATTACGGCTTGAAGCAACACCAACGCATACACACGGGCGAGAAGCCCTACAAGTGTCCCCACTGCAGCAAAAGCTTCTCTTACAACGGCCAGCTGACCGTGCACCTCAGGATTCACACAGGGGAGAAGCCCTACCTGTGCACTCACTGCGGGGAGAGCTTTCGCCAGTCAGGAGACCTGAAACGGCACGAGAGGAAGCACACGGGGGTCAGGCCCTACAGCTGCTCTGAGTGTTGTAAGAGCTTCAGCAGGCCGCAGAGCCTCAAGGCCCACCAGATGCTGCACCTGGGACAGAAAATGTTCAAATGCACCCAGTGTGGGAAGAGCTTTTCCCGCAGTTATCACCTCAGGCGGCACCATCAGAAGATGCACTCGTAGCTGTGGGGAGGATGACAGAAAATAAAGTGTTGCACTTTCTTTTATTATGATGAAGAGTTAAAAAAAAAAAAAAGCTTTAGCTTTGCTATTTGGGACTGCTCTTCATCTCCCTCTTAATATGTGGCATCTAAGAAAATCACAAAATTGCTTATTTCTACAACTGTGAAATCATCCATCTCGACAGTTTAGTTGGTGATTTATTTTTTTGGCAAAAGATTTCACAGATATGTTCATAAGTATTTTTTGCAGAGACATTTTTCATTTCCAAAACAGTCATGCCACAGTCACTGTAAGCTAGCATTGAAATAAACAAAACGGGACAATCACTGTTAACCATTTATTCCACAAAACATACAATGCAAAGCATGTGCACTGTACAAGCCTCGATATGAAAATACTCATAACCATGCCTGTTTTTCCCCAGCTTATGCATTTTCTAAGCATTCCTTTCATGACACAGTCTTACTGTCTTAATGAACACTGCTTTTTTTCATTGGATTTGTCAGTTTGGGTCATTTCCACCTTGACTTGATTATAAATATTAAGTAAAATTCAGTCTTAAGATGAACTATACAAACATACTGGTATATCGGTTGACACAAATAGACCGTCACTATTTTTTTTTTAGACTGCTAAAATTGGAGTGATACACCTGGCAGTGTCTTCCATGTGCTACACACAAAGATGGCAAGTGCAGCTGCTGGTTAGAGACAAGTTTGTTTTTAATAACTCTGCTGCTGGTAACATCTTTTACATCACAGTCCCAGTAATGTTTAATATCAGTAGTCTTAACTAATACCAGTTACACAAGTCCTTGACAAATATCCATTTTTGAGAAGGGAGGGAGGGAATAAAAGAACCATTTTTGTGGCACAGCAGTTGCGGATGCTCGTTTCTGTGGTTCCGAAGCGAGGGGGGGGTTGAGACAGGAGGGTTGGGCGCTCCGTAAAGAGTCTTTATGTTAAAAGGAAACACTTCTGAAAGATAGGCAGCAGGTGGTTCTCAAGGATACATGACAGTCCCCTGCAGAGGTTGGGTTACTACGTGGATGATTCCAGTCACCTCAGACACGACCAGTTTAATTCCTTCCTCGCGGTGATGCACCGTGTTGACGTCTGCAGCACCATCTCCATCCAATTTACAGCAAATAAAATATACAACAACCTCCAATCTTGTTAGTTTATATTATGTTAAACATTATGCACATTAAAACTTTTTTTTTTGTTTTTTACAAAGCAAACTGATTGTTGATCCACACAGCATCACGTTATGTACAAAATAAAAGGTCACAAAACGAGGCAAAACAAAGGTTTTTTGTTTTTTTTGTTTGATTTTTGGCAGTTAAAAGCAACGCTTGGTATGTCACAAAAACCACGAATTCAAGGATTAAATACTGACCTCGAAAAATTAAAAAAAAAAAAAAAAAAGAGTAAACATCTAGAGCTGAACAGAGTTTGTGTTCAAGGAGAGCGTTCTTCACGGTTCCATAAATGCTAATGAAAAAAAGAGGGTTCAAACTGGCTGAAACACGGAGCCTGAGGACACGTATACAGTATGCGACTACAAACCGTCACGTTTGAGATGAGGAAGGTCCTGCAACACCATCGCCTGACTTCTGAGATATGTTAGGAGATGAAGGCTTCTATAAAGGTTCAGATTTCAGCTCTTCCATCCTGCTCTCCAGGTCTGCCACCTACAGGAGACAAACAGGATGATGTAGAACGTGGATGAACTGTAGACCAGGACCACTGGGTCCACTAAAAAACAATATCATTTACTGTGTTTCAGGCTATGCAGCGGGACACCACTAGGGGGCAGGCAAGATTCTTGTCATCCAGTTTCGTAAACACTCGGAGCACAAGTCCTCCACATGACTTATTAGTCCAAAACATGATTAAAAATTGCATTGAATGAAACCATATTGAACATTTGACCACACATGCAGAGATAGAGTCATTTGTCATCGATGGAGATATTTTGCAGAACTGTTTTAGCAGCCTCATCTACCTGCTCTTGCAGCTCTCCAGACTCCTCTGTCAGGGCCGAGGCTTCAGCTCCGACTTGTGCACAACGCTGGGTCTCCTTCTTCAGGTATTCGATCTCCCTAGAAAAAAAAAGAATTAGATCAGTGTTGGATCGCATATGTTACTCAGCTCTTTCAGCATTATGCAGAGAAGCCATGCCATCTTACTTCTGCTGATATTCTTTGATCAGACGCTTAGCTTTGCTGTACTTGCGCTCCAGAGCTTGATACTGGGACTGGGTCTCTTTCAGGTGCTCGTCCACCGCCTTGCACAGGCTCTGCGCCTCCATCCAGTAGCCCTCCAGCTTCTCCATACGCTCCTTGTTCTCCTGCAGGGTCTGCTCCAGCTGAGCTTTGTCCATACGCCAGCGCTGCTTCTCCTGCTCAGCGTGGTGCAGCTGGGAAGACAACGCAAGCATCCATTGTGATAATGTAAACATAGACTTTCACTGAGAATTGCCATCCTGACTCGCTTACCTTTCGCTTCAGTTGCTGGATCTCTGCCTGGGTCACGGCATGCTTTATCTGGAGCTTTACCACAAAAGAAGACCGCAGAGTTAAAGATGAGTGTCCCTCTGAGAGGATACTCTGTGATTACACAGGAAATGATCCAGTTAAGGGCTTATTTCATCACCTCTTTGTACTTATGGGCCAGCTTCTCAGGGTCCGTCTCCAGAGGGGACAGGTCCTCGTTCTCTGCCAAGTCAAACACTTCAATGGCACTGGGATACGATGGACTGACCTCCTCGTCCTCGTCCTCTTCTTCATCTGTCCCGTATTCACCACCCTGCAGGGACGACATGCAAAAAAGGAAGCATAAATACCCAAGTAATTATGCATTTGTTTCTCTGCAGTTACAAATAATGAACACTAGATGGCGCAGAAGTCCACTTTTATGTCAAACTTCTTTTCTAAGAACCACCATTACTCCAACATGAATGGGGCAACTTCCTCCCCTGTATTGTAATGAAGCTACTCACAGTTTCAGAGAACATCCTCTGTTTCTCTAAAACCAAAACAAATCAGTCATGCCTGGACTGAAAAAGCAGAGCACAAAATTTCATTTGCCCTCATTTGTCCCCATTTTGAAGCTGTGCTTATCGTTTGATCACTCCGAAACCACACACTGGATACAGCACTGTGGCTTTCTTTTCTTTTCTCCCTTCTCTTTTTTTCCTTGGCAGACAATGAAGAGCCACGTCAAAGAGGAGTCACTTCTGTTCACCGTGGTGTTCGGAAGGATTTCATAAGCCTAAAGGGGAACTGGGAATAAAAGATTACCGTAGATGTCCCAGAACAGGTTGAAAAGGTTACATAAATGGTAAAGCTCTTTAATAATACTGTTGTTGTGCAATCAAGCTGCTTCACTTCACATTTTTTTTACATGTATTCTTTTCCTGATTGAAATATTGGTAAGTGTCACAGATTGTATAATTCATTTTAAATTTTATGTAAAAGCATCTTGAATTTTCTAGCATGCTCTCTGGTGTTACTGCAGCTTCTGTGTGTATGTGTGTGCCTGCAAGTCAATGAGGGGGGGGATGGGTGGGACAGAAAACTGATTAGTAAGCATTACATCCTTGATTCTGCACCGCAAATTCAAGAACGACAGACCAAGCGTTTTCGTTGGCTCGTGCATGCTCCGCCGCTAATCCGCCAGCCTCCCAGAGACTGACCTCTTGTTCGTCCATGTACTGATTGTAGCGCTGCTCCATCATCTCCCTCTGCCAGCGCTCCTGCTCCAGCGTCTGCTGGATGAGCTGGGCCACCTCGCTCTGTTCGCCCGGCTTCTCTCGTCCGATCACAAACCTGCATATTTGACAGTCCAGCTCAGAGGAGGATGGCGCCAACAGAAATCTAAAAACAAGCTAAGCTAAAGGGTGCTAATTCTGCAATGTGCATGTTTGTCTCCTGAATACTGCAGCGTGGGAACATGAGTCTTTCAGACGACACGTCAGCGGGTGTGTTGTGTTATACTCAAGTACAAAGGAATGTGCGTGCCATCTGATGACAGAAAACTGCTTCCTGTGGCAGACAGTTCAGGGATTTGGCCTCTTCTGCGATTAAAATCTAAAGCTCCAGCTCGGCCTCTCATTCAGTTTATCGTCGAGTGCGTTGTGGAGACGACATATTCACTGACTGAGACCAACAAATCTCCATCCAGTAGGTTGTAATGAAGCCACAGACAGCCATTAAATGCTAATGGCTAATGAAATGTAAACAGCCACACTTCCTGTCTGCACCAACTGGTCTGTGTGGTGGTTTGAGGCACAGTTCTTCCGCCCGACACCACTGGCTGTGTCACAAATTAAATCTTGAATTATGAATGAGCCTGGATGAAAAGGGAACTCCAAAACGCCAAAGAGCACAGCCACCAATTACCCTCTCCTATTTCAAAATTGCTGCTTTGACGGCGAGTGTGTTGGTGTTTTCTGTGGAGTCACATTCAGAGCCTGAAGTGTGTGTGTGATCGCAGCTCTGACAGAAACCAGATGTAATTCTAATCTGGGAGAACAAACGGACGGGATGTGGTTAAACTCAGCCCCTCGTGTAAAGCTGCTCGTCGGTCGTGCATCAAGAGGAAACCATTTTTTAACCACGACAGCTGCTAAAGTGAGTCGTGGCAGCAAAACGCTGGAGAGAGATATAGCTCCAAAATGCTACACACACACACACACACACTCACTGAATGCAACACTGCATGATCACTGTGCATGTTCACATGCCCGCCATACCGTCATGCTGATATTTCCAATTTAATTCAAGTAAAAGCTGTGACGGAGCACGTCTGCGCGGTGCTGCTCTTACTTGACAGTTCCTGAGGTGTTGCGGAGGACAGAGGCAGCGAAACTCTGAGTGACTCCCACCAAGCTGGTCCCGTCCACCTCCACAATCAGATCATTCACCAGGATCCTGGGGGAGGCAGTTAAACAGACAAGCTCAGGGTTTGCAGAAATAGCTCCGCGGCGGCTTCTCTTCAATCAGCTGTACACCAGAGCCCACAAAGGCCAAACTTCCCATTTAAGAGCTGATTCTTGGCAGCTGGTTTTACAGTATCCACTGCCGCCAAGATTCAAGGAGGACACGAGAGACGGAAGCTAATAAAGCTTCCAGGCAAACCTCCGGTTGACACCGGCTTGATGAAGCAAAGGCCCCTTCCAGTCTGAATGATCATACCTGCCATCTCTGAACGCGGCCCCTCCCTCTGTTACTGTCTTCACAAAGATGCCCAGCTTCTCCAGGCCCATGTCAGCCCCAGCACCCATCCCAATGATACTGATGCCCAGACCGTCACCGTCTGAAAGAGAGCAGAGAGTCTGGTAAGACATCATCCAGGACAGTAACCCGCCAGGGTCCCAGGGGGAACTTATGACAGGACACACACACACACACACACACACACGGGGGGGGCACTTGCAGGAACGTGACATGAGGGGTATGCTTTCAGATCTCATGTGTGACTCAAAGGTGAGAACAGCACTGTAATCAACTTTCTTGCTCTCTTCACACACTTAGATTTTTTTTCTATTTCTCACACAGCTGCCACGCACATGTCTAAATATAGCCAGTTAACAGTATTTTAATAATATAATGTAATAAGGGGTATGAAAAGTATTGGTAGAGCGTTGCATTGGTACAGAGTATTTTTACCTTTCTCTAGCTCCACGGGGAACAGGTCCAGCCTCTCCACCCTCTTCTCCAACTCGTACTCAGCTGATGCCGCCATGGGGTCCACATCTTCGTTGCGCCTGTCGTAGTCCTCGTTTGGGTACGTGGCAAACACCTGCAGGACGAGACGGGGACACTGAATCAGACTAAGACGGCATTTCAGCCAATCCGGGAATTTGCCTCCCTTCTCTTTAAATATGGAGAAGTCTTAGCTTAGATTAGCTTAGCTTTGTGCAGCTTCCATCATGCCCTGCTGTGACGCCATGAGCACCATATCAGTATTACACCCAGTGGATTAGATTTCATTTCATGAGTTTTTTTTGTTTCATTTGCTAAAACATGCATCAGTTAAGGAAAAAAGGGTCTGATAGACTCGATGGAGAAGTTCCTGATCACAATTCAACTTTTCTCATCATAAAAGAATCCCTGTGGCTTGTGTATTCAGTTCCAAATATTTGAAATGGCAAAAACAACTGCAGCTGAACAAGATCTCCAAGCTGCCTCATTTCACCGTGGCAACGCACATCAAACAGAGGCGGGCTTGAATCAATCAGAGCTCCTGAAGTTGCTCTCGTGAAAATAGAAGCTTCTGTTTCAGGGCCCAAATTCCGACATTCACTCTGCTCTAACAGCATGACAGTTTACATAACTACCTCCAGCATGCTAATGTAGGCCTTCCGCAGCTGCTCCTCTCTCTCTCTTTCTCTCTCTCTCACACACACACACACACACACAGTTTGAAAAGCTGAAACTGACAAAGCCTCATTTTCACTCCTTCAAGGTAATTCTGCATGCACCAGCTAGCGTGGTTCTCCCACTGCACTAACTCAGCGCTGGTCCTTCTCCTTTCACACTTTCTCTCATTCAGCCAGTCTTTCCTTCACTTTCTCTCCTAAACCCTTTGTTTAGTCTGCTGCAACATTTTTTTAAGATTACTTGTGAACGTTCTCTCACCTCCCGGTGCTACCATCTGTGTCACAGAGAAGCACATCGCTAGCTTTATTTCTGCCCTTCAGAAAAATGAAAAAGCCCACAGTGGCTTTGAAATGTAAACATCGCCTCTCAGGGGTTTAATCGTTCTAATTGCATTTTCATGCATTATTGAATGCTGCACTGACAAAACTCCTTCTACTTAAGCATTTGCAGCGTGATTCCAGTGAAACGCAGAACCTGGCACCACCGTAGAGAGCAGACAGCACGGAGCTCCATCGAGGTCTAATGGCTTTTGATTTAGGTTACCTTCGTATTTAGAGAGATTATCAGAACGTGGATTACACGACACACGGAATACACTGTTTGCATCATAAGTAACTGAAAATACAACAACAGCAGAGTGCGCAGAGCTGACATGTGCGCAGCAGTGTCTCCAAAGCTTCCTTCACAGTTGAAAGATCGACAGGCCACAGCTGATGGCATGCGTAGCTCTTCATTTCTGCATCCACAATGCAGCACAAGATCAAATGAGCTTCAGCAGCTTTGAAAATAGCACTTAGAGAGATAAAAACAACAGCCAGGATCAGATGTGTGTCAGGACCTCCAGCCTGGGGCAGGCTCGCGATCTGGATCATAATGCAGATGATGCTGCTTGTCTCGCAGGACGTTCGCTTACCAACTTCTGTCATGTTTGATGATCTTACACAGTGCAGACAGACAAACCCGCTGGGCCACCCCCCCCCCCCACAGAAGAGCAAAATAACAGGACTTCTCAAACTGTGAGGTGCTATCTTAAGAAGACAAACATTGGGATTAATGGCAATGTGGTGGGGGGGGGGGGGGGGGGGGGGGGGGGGGGGGGGGCTGGAGTGGAGAACTGTTCCAGTTGTGGCAGAGAGTAGGTCAGAGGAGCTAACAGATGGCCAGGAAACTCCCTTCCTCCCTCCCTCTGCTGCCAACCGACCGGCTGGGATGTCCTACAAAAGCTGTGTGGGCAGCTAGCTAGAGCTACTCAGCAGCTAGCAGACTATTTGTACCTCCACCGAGCACCCACTTCAGCCTGCTGAAGGTAGCAAAAACACGCTGAGTGGCAGCTACCACTGTTATGCAGAAGTAGCAGCTAAATGAGAAACCTCCCCAGGAGGCTTCTGCTCCCACAGTTGGACTTCATCTTTGTGGCTCTTAGGCTAGAAGCAGATATCAGACAGTCAGGTCAGCGCCGCCTTACCCCTCAACACACCAGCCACAGCAGTAAGTCAGCTGTTGTGTTTCCTTTCCTGTGAACTCTCCAAAAACTGTTCTAATTTTGGATTCTGCCACCAGGACGTGCAGAGGCAGCGCTGCTGGTTCTATGACAAAAGAAGCAGCCTTTTTCCACTCGGTCTCTCCACAGTTTCTGCCCAACTTTCCATCTTTTTTTCCCCCCTCTCCATCTTTTTTTTTTACTCATGCTATTCTTGCTGAATGTGAGCTCCATTGCCACTTTCTAGTTCAGCCACACATGTAAGGAGCTTTGTTGAACTGCAGTTCTCAGAATAAGGAAGCTTACAGTGATGAGATGAAGTAAAAGCACCGAAACTAAACAATTAATCACCAAAAGGCCACGGTTTGGATAAGTGCAAGAGTGTGGTGATTGCATCTTAATCCTGTTTATAGTTTGGTTCTCCAATGCTCTTTGCAGCCTGAGCCACTGTTCTCCAGCCAATAAAATGGACATGGTGGTCACAGTAACAGTTGTGTGGCACCACAGCCTGTGCATGTTGCCTGGCCAGTGTTTGGTCAGTCATGTTAAGGCTTACCGCTGACCCGGGACAGCGACATGGCTGCATGAAAATAAGGTCAGTGACAGCAAAGCAGCATGTGGGTGCAGAGAAAGGATTCCTTTTAGAAGATAACATCTGTAGATACAGATCACATGTCACTTATTTAACTTCGTGTGTGTGCAGACTTTTCATGTAACATAATTTGAATCAGTGTAACTTAACTTTGTGGAAGCTACAATGCCATCATGAGGTTCATTCAGATCTTTGGGGAACAGGACAGGTCAGACAGCTAACTGAACATCTACCACACTGCTGGTTTTCACCTATTTAACTGGGCAGGTTAAGCACCCAGTCAGACTGAAGTCCACGCTGCAGTACAGGTGCACGACTGGGCCAGTCTGACAGGGCGGTGACAGGCTGGAGAAGACAGAACAGCACTTCGTGATGCAGATCGTGATGCAGACGTTGCATGATGTGGCTCCTCAGGTAAGCTAAGTGAGTGTGTTCGCTGCTTACAGTAAAAACACCCACCACCACCACCACCGCAGCACCACAGCAGGACTAAGAAGTGGGACAGTGTGACCTTCCTGATAATCTGTCTGGTCTCCAATCCCTGCTGGCTGTGACTGCTGTGACTGCATGAAACATGACAGGCTGGCTGAATCTGAAGCAGGAGACGGCGCCAGGACACAGTGACATAGGGAGAGATACACGCATAATAATAAAAAAAAAAATGTGCAGGATGGGGGGACTGTTTAGAGATGTGCAGGCAGAAGAAACCATATGAGAAAGCACATGTGTGTGGCGGTGAGGGGATTAAAAGCTCTGATAAATGCACAAGGTGATTCTGGTGCATGGAAAATAAATCAGATTATTTCAGGTTCGGTGGGAACGCAGCACAAATCCAGCAGAGAGCGTCATTTTTAACACAAGCCATCATTAAAATCAACAAGGCAAGCAGCTAGGTGATGAACTTTGGCATTTAGGGACAATTATGGCCTGGAGTTAAAACAAACAAGCTAAAGACGTGAATAAGACACAAGAGGCAGCTTTCCTGCCTTCGACAAGGTGGCGGCTCTCGAAAGCGTGACGATAACAATGCTGCTATTTTTACTAACAGTGGGAGACTGGTGACAAAGAGCGAGAGGGAGAGGAGAAGGAGCGAGGGAACGAGTCTCGGGAGGAGCACACAAAGGCTATAGTGTGAACTCTACCCGAAGGAGAGCTGCTATTTTTGCCAGCTTAAGAAGAGACAAGACAGTTTGTTAAGAAATGGAGGGGCAAAGAAAGACTTGTGCCCAGACAGCCATTAAAGAGAGTGGAAATACACCCTAAAGCTGGCCACTTCCTGCTTGGAGGAGAACGCCGACACTCTGTGACCTGAAGCTGGCAGCTACACAGTCGCATGACATTTGAGCTGCATAATAATTTGACCTTGTAGCCTCCCCACTCCCTTTCTTTACACTCATCCACCCCAGCATCAATCTCCATAACAAAGGCCACACTGATGCAGCATAAAGGACTCAGCGGGGGGGTTACTCCACGATGACGGCAACAGGGGTCACAGCACAAATTCCGCCTTTCTCCATCTCCGTCTATGAGTTATGACTTCCGCATCAGACATACGCAGATCTTCCTACGGCCATCCGTCTCTGGGCTCACGGGGGTAAAATAATGTGACAGGAGTCTGCGTTTGGGTTCTCCCACCTACAACATGATTGCAGGATGGGACCTCGGGCCTTATTTTTTATGGAATTTTCAACTCAGTGGAGGCGTTTTTTTTCTCGAAATTAGACTTTTGATATTGGCTTCCAGCAAATATGTCAGGATCTGCCTCTTACAGTGCTGGAAAAAGCATAAACATCATCATGCTGGAGTAAAAGTTGCTCAAGTGAAACGTATCCATATAACTCTTGATTACTGGCGACTGGACGAGACATCAAACAGGAATGAAGACCATAAATATTCATCCCTAACGTGTTTTGGATGCTTTAGGATGAGGAAACAATGCCGAGCTCAAACAGTGATGAAAGCCTCAGTGACTGCAGGCTGCAGGCCGATGTGCAGCCATGAGAGAAAAGCTGCCTCTGACTTGACTGGTCGTGATATGTCGCCGACAACGCTCTGTGCACAAGAGGGTGCGTGTGATGTACGGTGGCAACGGGGCCGCGTTCAAGAGCCTCTGCAAGCCTCAGACCTCAAGGCAGAGCAGAAACGGGCAAGAATCTGATGTTCCCATCCAGATTATTCAATCGTTCCCAGACACACACACACACACACACACACACACACACACACACACACACACGCAAACACACACATACTCCCCCTCATCTCGCCTCTGCTTTGATGTGACTGGTCCAGTCTCCCTTCCTGTCTCTTTCTAACACAAGAAAACATTGGATACCAGCTTTCATCTGCACTGGCGCCAGTATCTGCATCACTAAAATCAGCATTCATCCTCGATACCCCCCCCCCAGCCGCCGGGTTGTACTTCTTCTGTTGAGCAAGTGAGGTCGTCGTCTGCAACTCCCACGTTGAGAAATCAAAAGGTCAGCGTCAATCTGACACAGAAGCCAAGCGAGTTCTTCAAACCAGCTGACAACAGTGGTGGACATGATTTGGAAAATTTTAGGGTGAAAATTCATCCATTCAACACAGGACTGAACAAAGACTGGGAAACCCCCCCAATACTGCAGTACAACAGCAAAGGTGAGTGTAACCCAGTACTAATACTGCATCCATACATGCATGTATGCAGCTTTATAGTGCATACTGTTACATGTCTGCACTGCAGGTCAAAAGTGAATCATGCTGATCAATTATTAGCACTAAAAATACTGGTACCAGAATAATAAAACCCTGATAAATAAATAAAAAGCCTCTCTCCTGAGATAAATAATTCATAATGCTGACATTTGTGAGTCTGAATTCTCTGTTCCTCACAAAATCCACGACAGTCAAATGTGAGATTATGACTGTAACAATTTCTTATTATTTATATTTCGAGTAATTTAATAGGCTGTGATTGACTAGTAGCCATTATCTACATATACACTAAAAAAAGTAAAAAAATTCAAGTAATATTTGGCTCCACACATCATTGCTGTAAGGACAAAACTTCTTGAATTACCTATTTCAGGTTAAATCACTGAAATAGGTTATTTATGTGGAAAAAATCTTGAATCTAAGTGAACACAACTCTGTGGAGATCAACTCTTCATTCCCTCTGAATAGATTCTCACCTTGATGGGCTCGGTGCTGAAGCGGATCTTCCTGGAAGGGGGTGGTTCCTCCTCCACCGGCAGCCCGGCTATCTCCACGCAGCTGGACTCCGGTTCATAGCGGTCGTCAACCTCGTCCTCATCCTCCTCCTCTTCATCCACCTGGCTCCCTCCATAGTCCTCCCCTGCTGCACTGTAGGTACTGATATCCAGGGACTCCAGTTCAGACTGGTCCTCTCTGAGCGTCCTGTCCTCCACCCTCTCAGCATCTCTGGACAGTGCGTCCTCCTCGTGATACCAGAGCACCCCCTGGCCCGTTGGAGAGCCCTGCTTCTCACCAGTCGCATCTCCGTTCTCCACAAAGACCTGGGGGTCACTTTGCAGCGCCGTGCCGCTCAGCTTCTTGGGTCTGACCTCGACCTTCGCCTCGACCCCTGCATCTGAAACTGTCTTTTCTATCTGTTCGTTTTGCTCTTCTGCCGTGTTGAAATGTTGGCCGACGCTCTGACTTCCGTTAATGCTTTCAGATTGGGGACTCAGCTTTCCCCTGGAGGCCCTTGTAGAGCCCTGTTGGCCCTTCTGATTGCTACCCTCTTCCTCTTTGCCAGCTGCAAAGGCACTAACTCTCTTTGTGATTATTCTGGAGTTCAACACACCCACCTTGGCGCTGACACCTCTGGATGGGAGAGGTGGGGTGGAGGAAAGGCGGTGGAGGTTGTTCCGGAGCTCCGCAGCACGTTCAAACACGGCACTGAGCTGACTGACCGTGGGGGACACAGCCTCGCTGGTGTCCAGGCTGTCCAGTGACTCCGTGCTGCCGTTGAAACGCGCCACCATGTCCAGCCTGCCATCCTGGAAGCTAGAGGCCTTGTCTGCCTTCAGCAGGACCCTGGTTGTGGACAGCTTTTCCTGCTGCTGTCTCTCCTGCTGCTCGAAGATTCGCCGGGTCTCCTGCAGCTTGGAGTAGCTGGGCGACGAGGCCCGCTGCTGGCCATTTTCCGGTTTGGGGTCGAATTTATGAACGCGCTCGGACACGGTGGAGCCGAGCTTCAGCAGCGCGCTGTGGTCCACGTTTTCGTTCAGGCTCCCTGCTCTGGGGAGGGAGAGGCGCACCGATTTTTCGGCGTTTTTAGCCGCTTCCTCCCCCTCTGCATCGGCTGGGGACGTGCTCTGCATCTGCTGGAACATGTTCTTGATACGGTGCACGTTGGAGCCGTACCTGCGCCCCCGGGGGCCCTCCTGCAGGTCCCCGTTTGCAGCATTGTCTTTGACTGGCTTCAGGGCCTGCATCCCCGCCTCGTACGCGTTCCTGTGCGGAGATGGGCTCCTGAGCGTGGAACCAGAGCCGGTGCTCTTGGAGGTGGATTCTGTCTTCATCATGGTCAGTCAAGCGGCGCAACGGATGCTCAGCGACGGCATGTCCTCAACCGAATCTGTGTTTACGGCAGCCGATCCGGACGAGGTGGCGCTCAGACTAGACCGGCAGATGGGGAGAAACAAAAACAACAGATCGCATTAAAGGCCTGCCTGCATCCGCTGCAATTCTCGTCCAATGCAACGGTGAAAGTGTGCACGATGCATCTGTCATTAGCTCGCTCTCAGTCACAATACACACCTAACCGACATGTGAACGCATCAGTCATTAAAACATCTCAAAAAGAAGTGGAACAGTAGTGCGCGGCGGATTTAACGCAGCTGACGACAGATTGCTTACGTTTAATCCCTTTTTACAGGCAGCATCATTTTGATCTCTTCATTCTGTGGCTGCAGATTTCTGGTTCTCGCACAGCGGTACAGCACTGCTGCATGCGGGAGGCAGCCGCCGGGTCATAGTGCTGGTCCGGTTCGGACGATATCCGCTACAAATACTGCGGGTAGCCACTCGACTGAACTTGGCCATTGTTAGTTACAGAAGCTCATTCATACAACAGAAAAATACACACCTAAAAACCTATTTTACTTTGCTGTTTTTGGCCTGTGTTACACTAACAAAGCTGTTATAAAATTAGCGTTTATTTTAGCATAGGTCGCTAAACTAAGCTAATATCTGGAAGCTACAGCTAAAAAAAAAAAATAACGACAAACGCCCTGTTGGATAAACACTCCAGTTAGAGAGAAAAAGATCAAAAAGAGGCTTATAAAAACAACCAAAACTAGAAGGAAAAACACTGAAATGAGTATCGAAAAAGCGAAGGAATTAGCGTCATTAGACGAGGTCTAAATATCATGAAACACAAATAATTACAATAAAATTATATACATACACATATAGGATTTTGCCGATAGGCAAGTTAGGCAGTAACTAAAACCAAGTATTAAGTGCTTAAAATTAAAATAACCATTACGCAGATAAATCGTGACGTCACAATTTAATATAAACTGTGTTTATCAAAATGGTATCAATTTTTATGCACTTGCTGCTATTTACTTTTGCTTAGTTTAAGTGACCAGTTATTGACTGATTCATCTGACTACAACCAGCCTGAAGAGATGCAACGTAAAATTATAATTCTAAATATATTCCTCGCACGATTTAATATACTGTAATGCATTAAAATCTAGGATAAAAAAACAGCAGGCCTTGAAAATAATGTAAAATACCTATTACAGTGTCCGTGGGGGAAAAAAACAAATAAACAAAAACACGAACCCAAGCTTCTGAAAAAAAGTGCTTGTATGTTGCAACCTCGGTTTAAAAATATAATTCTAACAAATAATCAATATAAATGTCAATGTAAAGATGCTCAAAGTCGTTATTTTCATACATCAAATCCAAATATTGAGATATTTCCTCATTGAGCGATGTTACGCTTATTTTGGAGAGCTTGATATTCTAATAACACATTTTCTGATCAAATTATCAGATACGGGTCTTCATAAGGTTGGATGAGCATTAGGACCCAGTTTGAGGCGCTCATCAAGAACACATCCGTTATTTGGAGGCCACATTGTTGCTTCCTGCATCTGTGCTGATAGATACATTAAACAGTACTGCTGAAGGTAGACAAAGCATTTCCATTTTTTGTGGACGGTGGGGTTTTGATCCACCCACGCTGCTCTGGTTCCTGCTTTTTCACGGGGGGTGAATAATCTACATATCCACCACTTTGGACTTCTGTACAGAATCACTGCATTTCTTCTTTGATAAAAAAAATAAATAAATAAATCTTTTTTTTTTTAAAGCCGCAGCAACAACACGTTTTTGATCCCAGAGCTGTGGAGGGCCCATGTTGATTGGACACATGGTGGAGGACTGAAAAGACTGAAGCGCTTTTGTACTGAGTGAGCGTGGAAGCGGAGGGCTGCAGCGCCACCTAGCTTTCTGTCCAAACTGTCATGTTAGCGTGTGCAAAAAAATCTAAAATCTCGATTGAAAATGCTAATTCAATAAATTCCCTCTTAAAACTACATTATTAGCAAGGATAGGAAAAAATATGGTGTCACTATCTGGTTTTTGGCTCCATTAATAAAAATAAACAAATGTATTTGTTCAATGTTGCACAGGATTGGTTTGGTGGATTATTTAGATGCAGTAAGACATTCTGCAGAGTTGAGAAATTATGTAAAATTAGAAGAACAGAGTTCAATTAAGGTGGTTTTGAACTTTATCTATTATGATGCACAATTTTTATGTTGAAAATGAGCATTAAAATGAAGGATATGGTTTTTTGTCATTGCAAAATAATAGCAGAGCTCTGACTGCTCTGCTGCCAGACAGCCTGCCGGATGTTTTTAGGTATGGGAGGCAAAAATAGCTCAGACATGTCATTCTGCAGTGACCAAGCCCCTCTCCACTTGGCTCTGTCAATCACAGGCCCAAACAAGATGGCAGGCGACTGGAGCTGCGTCTTCTCTCTGACAGGCAAGTTTATTCCTGATTGTTTTGAAATCTCCAGCATGACCGGCCCTCACCAAAAGCCTCCTACTCTGTTATTTACCACAATTTTGCAAATCTAAATTTTAGCTGCTATGGAGGTTTATCTGATTCTGTACTTTGACTTTTCCTTTTTTTTTTTTAACATGTTCAA
The DNA here is from genome assembly GCA_016586285.1 of Arothron firmamentum. Lineage (NCBI taxonomy): Eukaryota > Metazoa > Chordata > Actinopteri > Tetraodontiformes > Tetraodontidae > Arothron > Arothron firmamentum. The sequence goes on from BJFM01002872.1 coordinate 22,516, forward strand.
ACAGTGTGTGTTGTCAGTTTACTTGGGGCCAATGCAGAGATCAAGTTCACCATTCCTGTGGGGAGGATATTTACATACGAGCTGATGAGAGAGACTTTCCAGAACGACTTTGAACCTTTGTCAAAACTCTACGGTAACAGCTTCAGCGTCAGCAATTCTCCCTCATCGCTGCGCATCAGAAAATCCACATCTCTGCTCTTTTCTGTGTGTGATGAAGGAGGACGCTTGTACGGTGACCCCATGACGTTTAAGTGCAACCTGCAGAATTTCCCAGATCTGCCAGAGTGGCTCCGCTTCACTCAGAGGCATCAGTATGATAATGGATTCCTTTACGGCACGCCAATGTCCCCGGGAAAAAACGTGATTGAGGTGTGATGCCAACCTTCCCACCAAAAACCGAACTAGTTCACATTCAGACTGCGTAAATCCACAATTCAGAGTTTCACTTCTCATTTTAAAAGATTTACATTCTCCTCCTCCCTTGCAAGCCCAGTTCTCCTCCATCTGTAACTGTTTTAGGCCTTTGCGTGTATGTCAGAGTCAGAATACAAGCACCAGCTCTAGTAGAGACAAATCTGAAGGAGCTCACAGCATCTGACACTCACGAGTTGAGAACATCAGATTTCACCGTCAGCCGGTCAGAGACTGAAGAGCTTCTCTCAGGAGCTTCTGTTTTCAAAGCCATATTAAAGATTCAGGAGGCACAGATACTCACTTTGGAAGTCGTGTCCCTCTCTCTCTGAGTGAATTCACTGCAGATTGCAGCAGTCGTCCAGATTAGATTTGACTACAGCTGCAGAGGGGGGATTACATCAATCAAGACATGGACTTATTTAGATATGACAAGATGTTGTTAAGATCATTCAAGTAATTATTATACAACCGGTGTACGTTGTCAGTAAATGTTTTACTGTTTATATAGACTGTTTAGCAAGATTGAAGTATTTCTCTGACTGTAGAATCGTCAGAAGGTATAACAAATGATATGATGTGTCCTCTTCTTTTTCTGACAGATCTACTCCACCAACAAGCGAAGCTATGAGGTAGTCAGGCACATACTGGTAATTAAAGTGGTAGCAGGTATGGATGCTGCGTTCTGCTGTGTGTGGTGAGATATAAAAAGTGGCTGACATAAACGCTTCTGCTCTAACTTGCAGAGGAGATGCTGCCTTATCAGGCAGAGTTCTTCATCAAGCTGAGGGAGATTGAGAAAGTGCTGCCCTCTTCTGTCCAGGATGAGATAAAGCAGGATTTACAGAATCTGTGGCACACAGAGGCCTTGGAAATAGTGAACATTAGCAATGCTCTCGATCGTGGCGGCAGAGTTCCTCTGCCTCTCGCGGGTCACTTTGAAGGGTAAACAGAGGTCTGCGCATCTGTGATATGTGTGTGTCATGTGTTTAATAAAGTTCTGATCTTGGCCAGGGTGTATGTGAAGGTGGGGTCAGAGCAGTACTTCTCAGAGTGCCTCCTGATGGTGCTGAATCCAGAGCATGAGAAACAGTGCATGGCAGGGGCCAAGGTCAAGGCCCCAGGGGGCTGCAACTTCTGCAGCATTCCCAGCAACTGCATCAGCTGGTGCAAGACGGAGCTGGTGAGGTGTTAAGATCAATTCTTTATGAGAAAATTTACAATAGATGAAGGAGGGATTTTGTGCTTTAGTGACATCGGAACCCGTCAGAAGGAGAAATGCTCATTGTTTCCCCTTTTTCAGTTTGACTTGACAAAACAGGAGCCGAGCCCTTCTCCTCCCACTGTGGGACCAGGGATCCTGGAGGCTGGAGGTGAATTTGACCCCCTTGAGTCTCCTCCGAGCATCGACTTTTTCCCCGATTACATCGTGACGGTGGTCGTGCCCCTGATCATCGCCATCGTCCTCTGTCTGCTGCTGGTCTACATCATGTTTGGCCGGAGAGAGGGAGTGTATGCATTAGTTTCTTTATTTACCCAGCAGTCTCTACAACAGATGCTGTTTTGAAAAATATATTTTATATGCATGTTTTTTTCTGTATATGTTATTTTCTATAGGCAAAAAAGAAATGCGAGAACAAACCAGTAAGTACACATGGTTGCCCACTGTGAACAAAGTTCTTAATTTAGACTCATTTTGCTTTGTATTATCTGTTAAGAAATGCGCAGTAACAAAGTATTTGAATCAAAAAGTTCAAGCGATGTTCGTCTGTGCTGCAGAATCCAGCTGTACCACCACCATACCATCCATGGGAACACAGATGAGCTCAGGAACATGGCTGGAGGCCGCACTGTTCCGCCGCCACTGTCCACACTGCCCATGTTTAACAGCCGGACGGGCGACGAGGGTCCACCACTGCAGTCCGATAGCCCCAGCATTCCCCTGATAATGGCCCAGTAGTAAGGAGCAAACCCACTTATTCTTTACCGTCTATACTAATAGTGATCTGATTATTGAATCACTTGATCACTTTGTCTAATTGATGATTTGTTAAAGTTATGTGGATTTTTCTATTTTCTACAGTGATCCTCACAGTGACACTCTTCCCAGGTAAATCCACGGCTGCAAGTCGGGCCCATATTTTGCCATCTTCTTTATTTTTTTGCCATCTTCTTTATTATTATGCACAGTTCCACTGATTTGACCTCATTTGTCTTTTGCAGGAAGTGAAAAAATGACATCAAAGTGCCAGTTGTGCAGTCAAATGCTGCCATAACAGATGTTTGCTGTGGAAAAATTAATTTTCTTCTTCAGATGTGTTTGAAATAAATCAGCAGTAAGGTCCAGCAATTAGTCATTTGGCTTTGTATGATTTTTTTTTTTTTTTTTTCACCTTCAGCAACCACCACACTCCCCCTGTGAACCTGTAAGAGAAAAACTTAAAAATGAACCAAGTACATTTGAGGCCTTTAAGTGGACAATAAAACACGTTTTAGAGTTGTTGCTGTCTCTGAATCATTGGTCAGGTTTCTTTTAAAACTGCTATTGTTGTCCGCCAGGGGTCACTGTTTCGCCTGTTTTAGAGACGCACATCTCCCATCTTTGGTCGCGCTTATATGAGATGCTAGTGACTTGCAAATCACACTTTTGGAGTTATTTTCGAGACATTATTTAACTACAGTTTTAGATTGATGACCTTATGTTTTTGCAGTAATTTTGTGAAATATAAAATAGCAACTTTGTGAAGCATTTGGCCTTGTTTTCACTGCTGCTACATATCGAGGTAGCCAGTGCAACTGCTGTGGAACAGTTGATTACTAGGTTTCTTTTAGACAACTGTCAGTTACAAAAAGATGCAATACAATTTAATTCAGGTCCAATTAAATCCACTTTGGTCAGACCCTGATTCAAGTTTCACAACAGTTGCAAAAACAGGACAGTGAAAACTCACTGAGTAGACCACTTCACATGCTTTATTTCAGCACCCAAAATAATTAAAAACATCTCAATTTATTATACATGTACAAAATAAGTACAGAATCTCTCTTCTAAACCATGGAAGGTGGGTCTGCTTCAAAAAAATTTTTTTAAGAAACCCTTTGCGAAAGACATCTACAAACAACATAAACAACAGGATGGGAGATGTGTGCTGTTTCAAAATAATTTTTTTTTTTTTAAGTGAAGAGAAGTTTTCCACAGGGGCAAAACAGAAGGATTAACACTGAACACAAGGCCAGGGATATTGAACCAGACTCACTTGCTTTTATCTACAAAAACACGGTTGCATGCATTACATTTGCAGTGATCATTTCCCCGAGGTGAAGGAAACGATCAGACAACAAGACAATGAGTCAATTTTGTAGCACCAAAGATCTGCAGGCATTAGTGGCAATCATTACAGTATGACAGTGAGAGTTTCACCATCAAACACCAATAATTGGATCTCATTGTTTTGTCAATAGCACCTTTGAATGTTGTCAATTTCCCACAGTAGACTTGTGTAAAATAAACCCTTTTCATTTAAGAAAAAAAAAAAAAATCTCTGGGTGACTTCTTGTTATGAGGTAGCCATCTACATATTGCCATTAAGGTGAAGCTTCTTTTTATATTGCTGATCTCAGAGCAACCTTTTGGGTTTTTTTTTCCATTCATTTAGAACAAGAAGACACTTCACACTTTTTACAATTTATTTAACACCAGGAAAATGGTACATATCATTTGTTGTTTTCAATGTCCTTCCGCAGTGGTAGAGAATGGCAAAGTCACCTGTGTTGCATTGTGGATCTCTTTTTTTTTTTCTCAATTTCCAGGGGGAAATTTTACACAAGCATATATTATTTTCTTGTTGCCAGTGGAAACAAAAGTTTCTTTTTAAAGTGTCCTTCTGGTTGAATTTTTTTTGTTTGTTTTTTTTGTGAGAGCAGTCCCAAAAAAATGGTTGGAACACCATCTTCAGTGGAGTGGTTTTAAGCATGTGGACCAATGACAGCCGAATGAGTTTGAAAATGCAAAGGAAAAAGGGTTTTAGAGATGACTGCTAGAAAAAAACAACAATGTCATGTCCATATTTCTTTCTTTTTTACAAGAAGCAGACAGGGCCGACTTCAACGCCAAACTCCTGATCAGGTGCACCAACATCCATAGGAGCAATGTCAATGATGGGCAGGCGGGATGTTTTAGATGTCTTGTAGTCGATGACTGTCTTGCCCCATGAGCCAGTGTGTGACTGTGTAGGAACAAAAATGAGACTCGTTTAACAACATGGGGATTAAACTCTCGGCTGTCCCAACCCTGATTTACTAGTGTAGAGAAAACTCACCGTGCAGCCATCCTCGCTGACACTGTATGTGAAGCGGCTGTTGCCCTCGGCTCTGATCTCGACGTCGTTGGATCCCTGGAGCAGCAGGGCCTTCTTCAGGTTTCCGGTGGTGGAGTCCATGTAGGCAATGCTGTTCTTGCAGTGGTATGTGATGTTCTGAGAGGCCTGGTTGGACATCAGGCGCATGAAGGTCATCTGGATGTTGACATCCTCGGAATCAGCTCCATCCATGCCATACTGGAACTACAGTGGCGGAGAGAGGAGAAGCACAATGAGTAACTGTTTCTTGAGTCAGGAGGCTGGTTTTAGTTTGTCTTTCTGACTTCTCACCTGGAATCCACCGGTCATGGACTCGCTGAACCAGACGTGCTTCTTCTCCTTGATGTTCTTGCTGAGGTACCAGTTCTTCATGGGGATGCTAGAGTCAGTTGGGTAGATGCAAGTCTCGCTAGTCTCCATGTTGCAGTGGACCTTGATGGCATCCAGAGAAGATCCCTGGTTGGGGTCAACCCAGTACATTCCTAAAAGAGAACAGCATAAATCAGCCCAAACCATTGTTTTTCTTTTTGTTTGAAAAAAAAATCTCGATGCTCCACGTACCGCTCTTCCACTCAGGGTGGGACATCCTCAGGTCACGGCACATGCGAGCGGGGCTCTTCTGGGTACCATCAGGGCTGCGGATTTTCTCAACCTTCTGAGTCAGGGTCTTGAGAGTGGTGTCAACCTCCATGTCACGGTCGTGCATCATGTTGGGGTCGTCAGCACGGTAGTGGCCTCCACGGAGGGGATCGGGAGCCTTCTCCTGAATAGGCTGGCTGATGAAGTCGAATCCGCCACCGGGAGCTCCAGGGGGTCCAGGGGGTCCGGGAAGTCCAGGAGGACCCTGTGTGGAGATGATCAGGAGTTTACAAACTGCATGTACTGTACATTTTAGGTATCTGAAAGTTAGAGATCGACTTTGACGTGCTTTATAACAAACTGGTGTTTATTTCTGTTTGGTATATAACAAATATTCTTCTTTTATTTAAAATTGAACATAAATTGTTAAAAATCTGTTGCAAAATCCTAAGTTTATCAGACTGGATTTATGAACCAAGCCCTTGTTTAATTTTTCTGTGTTTTCATTGATTATGTGCAACAAAAATTAATTCTGTGGATTAAAGAGCAAAAGTTGAACTGTAACTCACAGCAGGGCCCATCTCTCCATTGCGACCACGAGGTCCAGGGGGTCCAATGGGTCCAGGCAGACCATTCATGCCATCCTTACCAGCAGAGCCACTGGATCCAGCAGGTCCCTAAAGTGCAAGATCACAATTCATTTCTCACACCTGATCAACGTGAAAGTTGTCAATGTCTGTTAATCAGATGGACGTACTCTAGGTCCAGCAGGTCCAGAGGAACCAGCAGGTCCTCTCTCTCCGTGGGAACCCTACAGGCAGACCAACATGTATTTCTACAATTACTACACATTCGGGAAAATATTTCATTTAGTTATTTGCATAACTCTTTCATTCAGTTGTCTACTCATCTACAAAAATTTTTTCTGAATCATTTTGAAAGAGGTACTTACACCAGGTCCGGGCAGACCAGGCATGCCAGCGAATCCTCTGTGTCCCTTGTGGCCTCTCTCTCCAGCCTCACCAGCCTCTCCTCTGTCTCCCTTAGCTCCAGCAGGACCCTGAGTGGAGGTAGCAGTAGTTCAGCCAACACTAGTCCAGAGTAATGTGTCAAAATTACATTTATATGTGGGACTCGTGGATATAGTCAACATACAGCAGGACCACGGACACCAGCAGGACCAGAGGGGCCAGCAGGACCAGCAGGACCCTAAAGAAACAGCAGATAATACAATCAGATGTTTTCTGGAATGCTACCAGACTTTATTTTGATACAGAAAGGTGGCTTACGGCCTCGCCACGGTCACCACTCTTTCCAGAGGGACCAACGGCTCCAGGGGCTCCAGGGGCACCAGGAGGTCCAGGAGGTCCAGCAACGCCACTCTCACCACGGTCTCCCTACAGGAGAATACACAGTTTGAAGGCAAGGTCTGCTTCCTGGTCTACAGACGAGAGGCTGCAGAAGGACAAGCAACAGCAAAGATTCTGGTGCAAAACAAAGTCTTACCTTGGGGCCAGGAGCTCCGTCACGGCCAGGGGCACCATCGTGACCAGCTGATCCCTGCCAAAAAGCAGTGAATAGGGTCAAAGACAGTTACAGCTTCACTACAGGCTAAAGAAGTCATTCTTTAGAGACATCATGTGACCGCTGAAAATCACTCAAGGTGAATATACTGCTGGCTGAGGCCTCATACCTCACGGCCAGGCTCTCCAGGGGCACCACTGAGTCCAGGGGGTCCAGCAGGTCCAGGGGGTCCACGCTCACCGACAGGTCCACCAGGTCCCTGCTTTCCAGGCTCACCCTGAACAATTAAATAGAGAGGTCAACTCCCAACATCGCTGTGACATTTTTGGAGAAAATTTAAATATATTAACACACAGTTTCTATGGTCTAATGTAAACAACTCTGTACTGTATATCAACCAGTATTCAGTCTAGCATCTCTCTACTCTGTAAGTGCAGTGAGTACTTACAGCTGGTCCGGCGATGCCACTCGCTCCACGCTCTCCACGCAGACCTGGGATACCTACAGTACCGCGCTGTCCAGCAATACCTTGGGGTCCAGGGATACCAGAGGGGCCCTGTGCAATACGACACAGTAGATGATTGGTACTTGAAAGCAGGGAAAGAGATCATTCCAGTACAGTTGCTGCAAAACCAGGGTGGGCACTCACAGCGGAACCATCAGCACCAGGAGATCCCTTCTCGCCAGGAGGTCCTGCAGGACCGACGGGACCGGCCTCACCAGGGCGACCGGCAGCACCAGTCTCACCACGACCTCCTCTTGCACCATCTTTGCCGACGGCTCCGACGGCACCAGGGGGTCCAGCAACTCCCTGCACGGAGGATTGGAGGCATTTGAATGCTGAAGGATGCAACATTCAAACACATTAGTGCAGGTTATGCATTTGAAATGAAACCTACAGCTGGGCCAGGGGGTCCAACTCTGCCAGCAGGTCCAGGGAAACCAGTTGCACCCTACAAGAGACGACAAAAAAGAGATGACACTTCACGGAACTCTGCCAGTATCATTTAATTTCAACAGCCCTCACATGATGATAAAACACTTACAGGAGCTCCAACACCACCAGTAGCACCCTTGGGTCCAGTAGGACCACCAGGGCCCTGTGGACAAAAAAGATAACTTTCAATGAAACGAGAGGTACAAAGAAATTTGTTTATAACCAGCATGTTTTATAACCTACCTGAGGACCAGCAGCACCAACAACTCCAGTGGGTCCGGGGGGACCAGCATCTCCCTTGGGTCCAGTGTCACCAGACTCTCCCTTGGCACCAGGCTGACCATCAGCACCCTGAGGTTGGTGCGCAAGAGAAGGAACAGTTTGTTGCATCTTGTTTTACTCTCATTCAGATTTGTGGTAAAACAAACTGATTCTTACAGGAGGTCCAGCAAAACCAGCAGGTCCAGCGGGTCCAGCCTCTCCACGCTCACCCTGTCAAAGCAAAGAGAAAGACTGTCAGACACTGAAAATTACCAATCTCATCCTCAATATAATGGCATTTATTGATGAGATGAATAGAAAAGCACAAATATATCCTAACAGTATACTATGACAAAGACATAAAAGGACTTACGTTGGAACCACGAGGACCAGTGGGTCCAGCAACTCCAACAGGGCCAGGCTCACCCTGAAAGCAGATGAAGAACAGGAGGTTAGCGCCACAAAATATAAATCGCAGATATTTCCTGCTACTAAGCTAAAAGTTAAAGCAACAAGCAGCCACAAGGAAACAATTGGTGAGAGAAAAAGAAAATCAATTTAAGTCATCTGTTTTGTTTTGTTTTTTACTCTCTGCTCTGAGACCCAGCGGTCCCCAGGCAAAAGACAGGCACACACACCCTGGACGGATTATTTGAAGGTGTGGTGATATTAGAGTCTCAAATGCTAATATTTTAAGTCTCACTGGACACTCACCTTCTCACCCTGACCACCAGAGGGTCCAGGGGCTCCCATAGGACCACTCATACCACGGCCGCCATCTTTACCAGGAGCGCCTTCGCCTCCCTTAATACCAGCTTCTCCCTAAACAGAAAAGACATTTAAGATCATTTGTGATTGTGATGAGAAAGTTAGCTTCCTGAAATAAAAAATACATTTTCACGATTCAGTCGTGAAAATTGTCTCTAGTTAAAAACAAACAATTAAGATTAACTGTGCAGGGGTTTCTGTAGTACCAAACAGAAGTAGCACTCGTGCATTCTGTGCAACGCTTTGATAAAAAGTTGAATTGAGAGCCATATTTGACCAGCAGAATACTTACTCTCTCTCCCTTTGCACCGGGGAGACCAGAAGATCCACGCTCACCAGGCATTCCCTGCATACCAGGGGCTCCAATACCACCGGGGGCACCAGCAGCACCAGGCTCTCCCTGTGCACAAGCAGAAATATTCACATTAATGTCCACTGCTCACAACCAATAAGTCCCGTCTGTATGTCACAAATGTCTCTTTTTGACAAATCACAAATCCAATCAAAAACCTCCGCGCTCTGTGGTTCCACCTGATGAAAAAACCTAATTTTTATTAGTTCTATGATCAACCACAGCATCAGTATCAAGAGAAATAGATCTTTGGCTGCCTCTTGTCAGATTCCACTGTTTCCTGGCACACGAAAGGGCATACCTTAGCTCCGTCATTGCCAGAGGGGCCAGGAGATCCACGGGATCCAGATGGGCCAGTAGCGCCGGGAGCACCACGCTCACCAGGGAAACCTCTGTCTCCCTATCATTGAGGAAAAACACGTGAGTCATTCTTAAGTATCGCTAGGGAAGTGCTGGGAATGGAAAACATAAAAGCAGAAGACACTCACTCTTGATCCAGATGGTCCAGGGGGTCCAACCTCACCAGCAACACCCTAAATTAAAAAAATCAAATGTGAGGTGGTTAGCATAGACACAAGTCATGAACATGCCAAGATCAAGTTATATTGAAAAGATTTGAAAAGACGCAATTCTTTACCTGCTCGCCAGGCTTGCCAGTCTCACCGGTAGCACCTTGGGGTCCAGGGAGTCCCTGCATATCAAAGCAAGAAGAAAAAGATCTTATGGTCAACGTGGGGAAAATCCAAGAAAATTTAGGAAAATACAATCGTCGGTCTTAAGGCTTGCCTGGAATCCAGTTGATCCAGCAGGTCCAGGCTCTCCCTTCTCTCCTGCAGGTCCCTAAACAGGAAGAGGCAAAATCCAATTCAAACCATTTATAATCCTTCCCAAAATAAAACTAACTTGATGTTATTGTGATACGTACGGCAACACCAGCAGGTCCAGGAGCACCAGTATCTCCATCCTTACCAGGAGCACCCTAGGATCAAAAGCAAATGGCTCAATAACTGTTTTCTACATGTTTTATGGAAATAAAAGCCCATTACAGAGAAAAATGAGTTTGCTCTGCGTGGCTGTATGAAAACGAATACTCACGACAGCACCAGCAGCACCAGCTGCACCTCTCTCACCAGCCTTGCCAGGCTCACCCTGTCAAGAAAGCACATTGGAAATGTTCATACTTCACTCAAAGCAGGGCAGCAGGGATCAGAACAATTCTGGATTAGTATTTCAAATGATTTGGTGATTTACTCACAGAAACTCCCTTAGGTCCAGGGAATCCCATGACTCCAGGCTGTCCTCTGGGTCCACCAGGTCCAGGAGGTCCAGAGCGTCCATCTTGTCCAGAAATACCCTACAATCACAGGAGGACAAAAGAAAAGTATTATAACTCTGGCTTACATTGATTAAACAGACTATTTTGAGCTGGTCACCTAAAACATTATTGTCTGTGGGACAGAACTTACAGCAGGTCCAACTTTTCCATCAGGGCCAGGGCTTCCAGGGCTACCAGTCACACCCTGGAGAAGAAAGACAAAGTCAATGTACACATCACTGCCGACACAGGAAGGTTGCCCTTGAAAAGAAATATGTTGCAGAACCCACCTTAGCTCCAGGTGCACCGGGAGCACCAGGGTTTCCAGACTCACCGGTGGCTCCCTGAGGTCCCGCTGGGCCAGGGGAACCACGCTCACCAGGGGCACCCTGTCAAACGAGAGTGTAAAGAGGAGTCAGATAAAAAACACCACAGGGAGAGAACTGATTTGCCACTCTTGTATAAATACATGTTTTACTGACCTTGCCTCCAGCAGCTCCATCACCACCAGGGAAACCACGAGCACCAGGGCCACCCTGATGATGAGGCAGACACAACAATACTCAGAAACTGTGTTGTTGGTACCCAAGCTTCAGGGGTAAATCCCCCTGGGAATATTGCATGCTGTTTTAACTGCGCAGAGAGCATTGTAGAAATAGAAATACTCCTGAGGCACCTGTGCTAGCATTAGCCTTAGCACTGATACATATATTTTAGCTGCTACATTTAGCTGCTATCTATCACGCAGGGCCTGAAGTCACAGAGGAGATAACATACACGCTCTCCAGGAGGTCCACGGGGTCCAGCACCACCAGGCTCTCCACGAGATCCTCTCTTTCCTTCCTCACCAGAAGGTCCAGGAAGTCCCTGAACTCCGACAGGGCCCTGGAAAAGGAAGTTAAATCGTTAGAAATATGTTTCATTTTCGTAGTCATATAGGTTGATCCCTGAAGTGAAGTAATTTTGAAACTTACAGGCTCTCCCTTGACACCAGGCTCTCCCTTAGGACCTGAAGGACCAGGGTCACCCTGTTGGCAGAAACAGGTTTATTTTATTTAGGTTGTGGGAACAATGAGCACTGACACTCACATCTAAACAGTCACTCATCTACTCACATTGTTACCCTTGGGACCAGGAGCACCGACAGCACCCTGAGCTCCAGCAGGACCACGGCCACCAGGGAAACCAGGAGAACCAGCAATACCAGCAGCACCCTGTTGGAGAGAGGGGGGAAGGGCGTCAGAACAATTCAAATTGCAGATTACAAGCGGAATATAAGTGACCCGTGGATGGGATACCTACAGGAGCTCCCTTAGAACCAGGAGAACCATCAGATCCAGGAGTACCCTGTTCAGAGAAACACAAAGTTGAAGATCAATTCTGTCTTCACAGGTGAAAGCGTGCAAAGCTGATGCGTAAAATCAGAAATGCCCTCTACTCACAGCAACTCCGGCAGCTCCAGCGGGTCCTGGGTTACCAGGCTCACCGCGGGCTCCTGCAGGTCCATCACTACCACGGCCTCCCTGAGGGCCAGACTCTCCCTGTGGGAGGAGAGTCAACATGTCAGGGCAGAACTGAAGGCTCTAGCATTTTCATGAGTGAAAAATGTAAAATGGTTTAAAGTGTTTTGAGGTAAATAGCTGTGTTTCTAACTAGAACGTTATCCAGACAGTCTTTGCGGGTGGTACTGGGGATGGAGAGGTGGAACTGGTGTCATGGGAGGTCTCCGACCGCCATCTGGTGGATGCATTGTTTATGTGGGGCTTTTAAGGTGGAATGAGAAGGGTCTGAACCCTCGACAGAGTTTGGGCTACGGCCCACATCCAGCCAGGTGGCGGATAATATCAGCAGATGAGGGGCTCACTTCCAATATTAATGCATTTATCTTAGGTTCTATATTTTTATATATCTAAGTGTTGCTTTCAAGAGCGTTTTGGTTCATTTCTGCAGTTTTTGTGATACACAGTATCTGATTATGAAATGCAGTAATTGGATTTTTTTTTTTTTTTAGCATAATTCTTTCTGTCTGTGCAAATTTATTTTGGTTAATAGTGAAAACTATCACTTTCCAGCATTAATGCCAGTTAGTCCTCCTACAGGATTAATTGTTGCTGTTGTTTTTGTTGCCGCTGCAGATTTTTTTGCATATTTTTAAATAATTATTTTTATTATTATTTCAAATTTAAACTATGTATTCATCATTCATTCATTCATCCATTACAAATATACTGGAAGGTTTTTTTGTTATGCAGTGTAAAGTAATCCATCGGGATGATTACCTTAGCTCCAGCAGCGCCGGGGAATCCAGGGGGACCAGCAGGTCCAGTAGCTCCCTAAATAAAACAGAGATGCAATTATAGCTACACGACAAGCAATCCAGAGTTGCTGAAATAGAGAAATACATGTCAGTATTAAAAAGATAATTCACTTACAGGGGGTCCAGCAGGGCCAGAGTTGCCATCGTTACCAGGAGCACCCTGCAAAGGAGGTGATCAGATTAAAACCGCATCATTTAGCGTGGATTGGTATTAACAGTCAGGGTTCTTACAGAAGGGCCAGGAGCTCCAGGACGGCCTCTCTCACCAGGAAGACCACGAGCACCCTACCAGGACCAAAGAAGACCACTATTGGTGCCGATATTGGATATTGTTGCTTGTGCTTCTTTTCACCAGTTCATCTGCATGAGTTGGTAAACAGTTTGAGAGTAAAAAAAAAATCATACCATCATTCCGGGGATGCCGTTCTCGCCGTTAACGCCAGGCTCTCCCTGAAAACAAACACAATGTTAAAGTGCTGCAGTCTGTTTTTTGCTGTTTCTGGTGAGTGTGATGCTACTGCACCTTGGGACCAGCTGGTCCACTGTCTCCCTTAGCTCCATCCAGACCAGGGAATCCCTGCACACAAAATCAATCAGCACCCTGGGTTCGTCAACAGCAGCAGGTGAAAACGGTGAATTCCGCCACTTAAAAAGGTCCCCCAGACTCACTCTGTGTCCCTTGATGCCAGGGAGTCCAGCGGTTCCGGGGATTCCACGAGCTCCCTGCAGAGAGAGAACAACAGATCAAGGGTCAGGTTTGCTGAGCTTTCAGGTGGTCTTCAGTTCAACAGAAGAAGCAGAAGAGCAGTGACTCACCGAGGTACCAGCAAGTCCACGCTCACCTGGGCGACCAGACTTGCCAGGCTCACCCTATTTCAGACAGACAAAGACAAATCGCATCAGACCGACAACAAACAAGCATCACACAGGAAAAACTAAAAGATTTGACAAGAATCCGTTTATCCAATCAGTGTTCTGCTTATTTATAGAGGAGGTGATCAGTGAGTTTCTTACATCATCTCCGTTCTTTCCAGGGGCGCCAGCAGGACCACGAGCACCCATGGGACCCTAGAAAATCAAAATGACCTTTTAGCACTGAGTGAGATGTGTGGAAGCGAGAGTAAAGGAAGTACGCGCATGTATACAGAAGTACACCGTGTGGCAAGGATAGAGGAAAATCCAACATGATTGCAGGGGGAAAACAACCTCAAAAGAATTCAAAATAATACTCACAGGAGATCCTGGCTCACCGGGCTCTCCAGCGGGGCCAGTGAAACCCTGAGGACCCTGATAGACAATAAAAAGAGACGCAAATTAACACGGCATCGTGTTTGGTGTTTCATCATGTCCGTGACACAAAACATCAGCTTTCAATAATTTCAACTTACAGAGGAGCCAGAAGGTCCAGGAGAACCACGAGAACCCATGGGACCCTGTTGATGACGATAAGAAACAGGTCATGAGTCTAAGGAGACACACTTAACTCAGCATGTTTAGCGGCAATGATGCCCTCAGAATGTTACCATTGGGCCGGCAATGGCTTGGCCACCGCCAGATTTGCTGTGGTCTACGTAGCCCATTTGAGGAGAGAAGTTCTGCGAACGGAAAGATGAAGGATTAGAGTTATCACATCTCCAGGCTTCTCCGATTTGGGGATGGAAATAAGTAATTTACTCCGCCAAGGCCAGGGGGGCCAGGGGGTCCAGGTGGGCCAGCAGGTCCAGGCAGTCCATCAAGTCCATCTCTGCCAGCGGGACCAGCGGGACCAGTGGGGCCCTGTAAAGTAGAAGGGAAAATAATGCTGTCATTTCCAGTTTTCAGTACTGTTTTAAACAAATATGTTGCAGTATGCAAAAACAGATTTGCTTCTTCTAAGTTTTAGTCCATTTGTAGCTTTGTTCTATTTTGATTGCTATTAACATTAGCTGATTTCCCTGACATTTTAAACAATAAATGAATTGAAATGACTTGACCTTTGCACTTTTCATGACCTGTGAACTTCTGACCTAGTTATCAAATGCCAAAAGTACCTTTAGCATGTACATGTTAGGTCCCAANCAAACATGTACTCTTTCATGATGGAAAACATTACTCAGGGTATGTACGAGTATGTTCTTGTTGCACTCAGCTTGTCCACTCTATCTTAAAATAGTGCAGGTGTCAATTGCATGGAGGACAAAACAAAAAGTGAGTGAGCAAACCTACCTTCTCTCCCGTTTTTGGCTGTGGATGGATGGGAAGAAAGGAAGTTAGGCCATACTGAGAATTTCCGTGCATGGTATACAATACATATGCTCAGCAAACATAGCAGGATTGACACCAAAACTGAAAAGTTGCAGAAATATATATTCTTAAAGAAAATGAAAGGGCAATGTACCTGCTCATCTATTGGACCCTGGGTACCTACAGAACCAATGAAAAAGACAGAAAATGTCAACACCTAGTGGACATAACTGAGATGCATGGTCAAGAATCTGGTCATCTATGGGATAACAGTGTGAAAGTACAATTAACTTGGGACAAGTTGGGAGCTTAGGCTGAATGATGTGTTAAATAAAGCTAGAATTAAAAGCAAATTGAATAAATCTGAATATCGTCTGCAGTGAAAAAAAATCATGACACAAGCCGGCCTCATGCACCCTTTGCAGAGCTGAGCACATGTTGTGAAATTACAATATCATGGCCACGACTTCACCAAAGAGCAGGTATAATCCATCAATTAAGGAATTAAAAAGGAAATGGACAAAAGGTAAATCCAAAATGATTATTTTTCTCTCTTTAAATCCTCTTGCAGGCAGGCTGGCATAGCGCCGTTAGGTCCACTCATGGCCAGGTAGGCGTGGATGGTCAGAAAAGAGGTGAGAGGCACTAGGTGGCGCCTCAAGGCTAATAAAACCACAAAACTGGTGAAGAGAAGGAGGATGAAGGTACCCTCAGCATCTGGACAGATAGGGCAGCACTCTCCGTCTGGGATGATGGGGTCGGCGCAGTCAGTTGTGTCCTCACAGATCACCTCATCGCACATGATGGTTCCACTGTCGCAGACGCAGATCTGGCAGGGCTCGGGTTTCCATACATCCTTGTCGTTGTACAACTGTCCATCCAATGTGCAGCTGCCAAATGTGCCTGAGAAGAGCAAATAAATGTCAGTCCACCGATCTTAAGTTTAGTTTTGAACATGCATAAAATGGTGCATGAAAATTTTGGCCAAGAAATGCTCATACACCTGGATAGAATGAATAAATATGAATATATTCTTAAAAACTCAACAAAAAACAAAACCCGTATTGCATGGGTGAGTTTGTAAGAACTTGCTTGCAAACATCTTCAGATTGGGAGGGTTTTACAAGCTGCATTGCTCTTTCAGTTATGACACGTAGAGCTGAGATCTGTGCTGCCCTCTGGTATTTTCCTGTTTCATTCAGCAACATTCTAACTAAAACAGCAATTTTAAGGTTTGACCATGTGAAGACTTTGGTATTTGACTAGAATTTAATGAATATTGGTTTCATAGAAGCCATGTCAAGGTGTAGTATTACTCATTTGGATGACAATGATTAGAAAAAGACACTGGACCTAATGGAACTTCGGGTTCATGGATGGGTGTGTGGTTGGGCCTTGGAGGTGGGGGGACTGTGGGTTGGATAAGGATGCGCAGTTCCAGTATCTACCAGTAAGCGACGCTGTTAACCCATAAAGCGAGCTACTCCGCACCCTTCTCCGAGTGGTGATGAATTGATGTCTGGACTATTTTACTGTCGACGTCAGACAAGAGATTTTTCCATTTGTGCTTTCACTCCCATATAACCAGCTTTACGTAAACCTAGCGGAAAAATCCTTTTAATCAACCAAAACTTAATTTGGAGCAAAAGTGAAACCTCTAAGCAACTTTAAACAATGTTGGTTCTCAAACGGTGACGCTGACGAGAATACATTTTTAACTGCTATCGGTTATTTTCCAGACTAACAGAGGCCACAGCTAATCGTTTAAAGGACTGTGTTGCGCATCAGCCCCCGCTGAATCCAACGTCCCGTCTTTGCGCATCTGAGATAGCACAGCTGCTCCCTTCAGGCCAGCACTAGCGCGCAGACGCACATCTGGCACATCGGTAATAGCAGCCCGCAATACAGATTTATGAATCCCTACACGCCTTTAGACCTCCAGGAAACCCAGGAAAACTCCTCTTTGTGCAGCAACACTCAAAATCTGTGCGCAGCTGGAGTCGGTTATCCCTCAGAGGACGAGCTGTTCCAGCAAACCGCTCAGCATCCCAGCAGTCGCTCCCCATCCTGAGGGCGCCACAGCCCCAAAACAACTCAAATCAATGTTTGAAAGTGATACTTACTATCATCCTCGCCTTGACCTCTGACCAAAAGTACTGCTGCGCTGAGCAACAGCGCTAACCGAATATCCACAAAGCTGAACATGTCTAAATGTTAGACATGTAGATTCTTTGCGGCTGGGGAATCCTCTTTTTCTCCTCAGACACCACTCATACACGGTAGGGTCCGGTCTGTGTATATCTCCAATCCAGACCCTAGCAGAAACTCCCTACTGCCTAAACAAATGAGTTAGCTTGGCTTTTATATGCCAAGAAAATTGGGGAGGTCCAGCGCGCACCAGATCACTGGTACATGTTCACGTCGGAGGACCTCCTTCATCACAGAGAGGGGAGGTCTTAAAATATGTCAAAATAGTTCACGTTTCAGCTCAAACGTGGACGATGAGAACACTCTTCAGTTACACCACGGCTCTCTGCGCCGCACAGACATGTTTTATCAACTGCGTGTCCGTGGAATCCTGCTGGGGCGTTTTATCTTTTCAACATCCAAACGCTGCGCGCTGAGCTGATTTTTAATAATCGGGACGCTGGATGATGCAGAGAAGACACATGTTTTGCACCGTGATCTTTATTTAATATTGGGTCAATAAGGAATAGTTACGTCTGAGTAATGCAGGATGTATTTTCTGTGTTTTATTAAACGTGCCTGCTGGGGTGACCTGTGCGCATTTTACGCACGGAGAGCGAACCGAATTGTAAATATTTGAGGTTCTCCAAGAGTCCAGTCTAGTCAGCACACTAAGCGGGTTACAAGCTTTATCTTGAACTCTGAATGTACCACAATCACCACTCTTTGTTTTAGTTTGCTGCTTCTATAGGAAGACAAATTATGTTCCATACAAAACAACCACATTCATGCTTACATGTGAATTTAGCCCAAATACACTTTGATTCTCAAACATGTTTATTAAAACCCTGGCTCGTTCCCTATATGAATCAAACTCAGTTTAAAATAATTATTAATTTGCTTTGCTAAGAATCAAATTTAAATGTGTTTCAAAGGCATTCTAATTCAGCTGGGGATCAATTCCACCTCCTCCCAAAGAGGCACACTTATGACACGATGATGCAGGAGACGAGCAGAGGGGGATGGAGAGAGAAGAAAAGCTGGCAGATCCACAAAGCAGTCTGGTTACACCATGGACACGTTGCAGCTTTTACAAATACAGTATGGTCCAATCTGACCTCCCTGCTGTCTTCTCTCCCTCTCTTTCTGCTCCTTCTTTCTTTCCCTCCAGAATAAAATCCTATTTTGACTCACTGGACTTCATTAAGAATTGTGCTGAATGAATGTGACGCATATAACACCTAAACTTTAACATATTTCCACAGATGTGTTAAGGGTCAAGACAACTGTGGACTGGAGAGTTTTAGTGGGATTGAAAGATACAAAAATAATATAAAATGAAAGCTGACTTTGATGATTTTGGAAGCATTACCATGATCAAAAAACAAAACAAAAAAAAAACCCAATATGGTTCATGTGAGAACTGTGTGTTTTCTCAAAAAAATTTATGTCAAACATATATGCAGTCTCTTTTAAAGTGAAATGGTTTAAACTTCCATACAGTGTGTTAACACCTCCACATGAAGATATACCCATTATAAAGACATTTCCTTATGACGGGAGAGAGGAAACTGGTTAAAAGTGCAGTATATTGTAGGTTTCCGGTTAATTTGAGTGAGATAACAACAGGGAAGTCCTTCTCCAGGAGGAAGACGTTTGATAAGACGTGTCCATGTGCAGAATTTCCAAAATCTTTGCCGTAGAGTTTATCCTTCCCTCTGTTGTGAATGTGTAAAAAGCATTAGAAGAAGTTCCTAAACACATTTGAGTGAATTTCCACGAGTTAAATGAAGCCGAAGCTCACAGGACGCTGCAAAAATAGAAGTTGTAATTTTCTGGTGTTTGGAGTTGCTGCAATCTATATTTCTGTTGTGGCGAGTCTCCCAAAGTTCAGGCTAGTGGTTTGGGTGGAATCTCTCTGAAAGACTCGAGCTGCAAATATTGTTCTATTGTTGTATAATTTTCTATATGCTGTGTATGGTGTATCTTAAAGAACTTGTTGAGAATGTTGTAGAGCTCCATCCGCACCAAACACGATTTTGCTGTAATAGAAGAAAAATCACTGAATTGCAGCCATGAAGATTCCACAGAGGTACTTCCAAGTTTTTTACTGGCAGCTAGCAAGTGTGCATGAGCCGAAGTTGTTACAGGTTGTGGGAAGGTGTGCAGGAAAGCACTGCAAAGTCACTTTTTCTCCTGCGAATTACAGCTGTGTAGGAGTTTTCTTGAAAGAAAAAAGAAGAAAGAGGTTGACAAAATGGAAGAAAAAAGGTATTTGATATCAGAGAAGTTCTATGCTTTTTAAAAGCATTGCAGACCATGTGAATTATTCTGTACTTTAAGAGGGAGAGAACATGCAGAGCCAAAACAGTCAGTAAAAACCCCAGAACTTTAAATTCCCCAGCAAGCCTCCGAGCTGCAGCCAGCAACACGTAGCATCTGCCTCGCTCTGTCCACGTGTTTCTACTTGCAAATCTCGGAGTCTTTGCTACAAAGCCAACCTCTCGCTGTCTCCCTCTCTTTCACTGACTGGAGGCTCATTTTCCTTTCACCTTATTCAAAGAACCAAAGGGAATTTGCTATATATTTTGTTAGACCTTCAGTATCTCCTCTGCTATCATTGTCTTGCTGACAAGGCCACTATAGCCTACTGAAAAAACCAAACTATTATGAGATTTTTTTTCAATTATGGGCAATACTTCCACACCTTTAATGCTTTATTTACAGGAATAACCCCTGCAAACCCACCTGTTCTAGACAAATTACAGAGTATGATTAGGAGGATTGTACAGAGAGCCAAATATAACCTCATCAGTGTGCAGCATGTCTTTAAGTTCTTCTATAAATAACTGTTACTACATAAATACAGCAACTACAACACCATTAATCTGAAAGCTTCTCCAAAATTATATGTGCACATTTAGCTAATTATCACAGCTGTTTTAATAATGTGCAAACAAACTGACCAAACCAGAAAACTGAATCTATAACTTAAATGACTTTATTGATTAGATTTAGTTTTAACCAGGCCAATAAATGAGACATCTGTAGTGAAATTTCTCTTCGAAAGGGCAGAAATAGAGACAAATGTGAAGGAAAAGGGCCTTCAGTGGGATTCGAACCAGCAGCAGCAGCATGCTTCCTGGAGTCAATAACCAGACCTATGTATCAATAATTATACAGGTCAGAAGATAAAAAAGTTTTTTGCATCAGGGCATCCTGCTGAAAACTAGTCTGCATAGATGATGACTGTTTGTATGACTAAACCAAGCGGCGTTACGTCTAAAAGTTATAGGGTGTTATGGGGAGTTATGGGGTGGCTGTGGCCAGTATTTAGCATAGCAGACCCCATCCTGATCAAGGAAGATAAATCAGCTCATTTTTGTTTTTAAGATCTTAACTGTCAATCAATCATGTAGCCACAGCTTCAGCTTCACGTTCACCACCATCTATTCCCAACTTGCTTCGTTTCGTTGTCAATAACACTTTTTCAACCATCGATAATCCTGAATCTGGATCATCAGCAGAAGTTATTATTGACATGTACCCAAACTCCGATTCCAATTAATCAAATCAATATTTTTGAATTAGTTTGGGCTGTGGTTCCAAAATCTGAATTAAGATCAATGTTTCCTTTCTGAACGTGTATAAATCTGTGCCAGTTTGGGTCATGTTGCTCATAAAATTTGTGGATCTTGAGTCAAATATCAGATTCTTCTGCATTTTACAATGAAAACCAGAGCTGATCCATTTAGATCTTCTATGACCTTCATCTTCAAGGCATCATTACCTTAATCCTTTTAACTGACCCTCTGGGATTGGGATGGTGGGGGTAGGGGGTAGGGGTGTGGGTGTGGGTGTGGGTGTGTGTGGGGGGGGGGGGGGGGGTTTGAACCCATCTCCTTCATACAAGCCCCACAGAGCAAAATTTAATAAATACAGAAATATTTCAGTATCACAAACTGTTTCTGAAAACGAGGGACTTGTAACAACCCCAACCTCCCACCGAGCTCCACAGACCGGGGGGGGGGCAACACCTGTGCCATGTGCCATGGTGCTCAGGTGGTTCTACGATTAGGAGGCGGCGCTGCTGGTGTCGTTCTGCTGCACTTCAGGTTTTCAACTTTCTCTTCTTTTTTTTCTTGGTCTGGTTTTCTTCTCATTTCCCAGCCCCCAACTCCTGCAGCTCCATCCCTCCCACTCCTTCTCTCTGCCTGCTCTTCTTTTTCTCTCTCTCTCTCTCTCGCACAGTCAGAGAGAGAGAGAGAGAGAGAGAGAGAGAGAGAGAGAGAGAGAGAGAGAGAGAGAATGGAAAGTATGACTGGATCCTTCCCCAACTTAAGATAATGTGCAAGGCTGCTGGTGAACATGACACCACTAAAACAGGGGAAAGTAAAAAGACAGACTGAGTAAACTGGACAAGAAGTTTAGCTAAAAACTTTTTTTAAGTGTATTGATGATCTAACAATAGAAACAAAGACAGTCGAGGTTTTGCAGACGTGTCAACGTTGACAGTCTCCTCGCCGTGAGACATTAGAGGACAACCACAATCTTAAAGTCAGCTATCTACATGTTAGCACAACTTCAGAGGCCAAGGAAGAGACAAAAGTTCGAGCGCCTCCATCATGCACATCAGTGTCATGTTTCACTCCCTCTAAAGCCCAACATGTGGGAGAGGTGAATACAGAATAAAGCCATATTAGGGACATATTTGGAATAATCTGACATTTAAAATTCTGCAACAGTTCATTGATGCAGCTTCTGAAGAGAAAATCAACTGGACACTGTTTTTAGTTTTGACATTTTTTCTGCTTTCCAGCTGACCTGGGTCTCTGCAGGGGTAGTCTGACTCTAGTCTAACATCTGGGAAGCTAGTACAGACCTCATTGTTGTGCCTCACCTCTACAATCCAGAGTTTACACTTTTACATCATCAAAGAAAGAGGACTAAAGAAAGAGAATATTTTCTTCAGATTTCTCTTTCTGTAGTCCTCCTGCCAGCAAGACATTACTCTCTTAGTTTCTGAT
Organism: Arothron firmamentum; assembly: GCA_016586285.1. Lineage (NCBI taxonomy): Eukaryota > Metazoa > Chordata > Actinopteri > Tetraodontiformes > Tetraodontidae > Arothron > Arothron firmamentum. Next base: position 44,775 of record BJFM01002872.1, read on the forward strand.
AAATATTTTCATTCCTCCTTTGCCCAAGCAACCTTTTTTACTCATAAACAGTGTCCAAGTGCAAAGATTTGGGGCTAAATTCTGACTTTCAGAGTGCAACTTTGCAAGGAATGATTGGGGGAAATGAGCTCAGAGATCCCGTCTGGAAATGTTGTTACTCCCGCTGTCTGCCACCCCTCCACAAGCCCTCATAAATGCTGTGGTCCACTGAGGTCCTCACATGTGAGGCAGACTCGGGGAAAGCAGGAGGTATGGCATCAAAATGAGAGAAACAATGAGAGAGATGAGTAGGTGGGAGTTTTATAAAAGCTGCACCATTACGCTGAGGAAAGAATCGCAGAAAAGTCAACGACTAAACCGACGAGACTGGAAATGGAAATACAGAAACCAGTCACTGTTTAAGGGGGGAAAAAAATCCCATCTGTTGGATGACTCATTCTCTCCCCTCAGTTACTGGAGTGAAGTGAACAACATCCCAGTTTCTACATTGCTGCTAAAGTGGAGCAAAATCTTATTGTCTCAGGTATTTTAATGCACTTCTGGTCGTTGTGTAGGTTCATGCTTTGGAAGGACTGTCCATCTGTGAGGTTGGTGTTAAATATGAACCTGAAAAAGCAGGTCAGTTAACCCTGATAGCTTGGTTGAGCCCAGGTAATGCCTGCCCCATAGCCATGCAAATCTGACCAAGGTGTCCTGAGGCAGCATGTTATCGCTGCCTTTGGCAGTCTGCAACGTCCAAGAATTAGTCTCAATATGTTTGGAGCCAAAGTAAATGTTAAACTGGAAGTTTCTTCTGGGCAGAAGCAAAAATAAGAACTCCAGGTATCTTACTTCAGTTCAAGAGATCTGTGAATGCTATTATCAAGTTTCTAAAACACTCGTGGAATAATTAAAAGAGATGAAGCCACATTGGTTCTTTTTTGCAGGAATATCCATTTTAAAGATTATGTTAGGATGGAAAAAGGAAATTAAAATTCTTTTGCAGGATGTACTTAATGACTGTGAGTTTCAAAATAATCCTCAGTTAATTGAGTAAATAAACATTTTGAATCTCCCAGAGACCAAACTGGACTGAGTGCCTGCTGAGGCCCACTTCTGTACTGCTGTTGGGTGTAGGGCATCATTTATTTAACATTTGGTGAGGAGATAAAGCAGCCTGTCAAGTGAAGTTCTGTGCCAAACAAATCTGTATTTTAAGTTGTTCTTGCGTTCAATATTCAAATATAAAGTACAGCGTCACACAACAACTTTCAGCTGTGCATCAATGGCCATGATTTGAACCCTGAGAAGCTGGTGAATGAGCCTTTCCTCTGAAGGTTTTTGGCACATATTCCTCCATGCCAAGGATCCATGCCTGTATGATGCTTCGGTGAGATTCTAGTTTTCAGAAACGTCAGTAGGCCGTGTCACTTGTGAGCATGTGCAGTAGATCCCTGAGTGCTCCGGTAGATCCAGCCCAAAGTTTGCTGAGCACTTCAGAACAGTTGGGAAGAAGAAAATGACCTCAACAGAGAAGAATGCAGTGCGGTCTCTTTCCCCTCCCTTAACATCCAGCATGGTTGAAAAAGACTCCTCTTAACCCTGTGTTCAGCTGAGGGAGTGTATGCGTCCCACACTATTTAAACGGCCGCAGCCGCCATCTTCTTCTCCTTGGTCCTCCTCCTCCTCCTCCCTGTGGACACAGATGCCACGTTAATCCTTTCTGTGTCCAGTCCCGTTATTGTTCTGGCAGACAAAGCTGCGGCAGCATCCGTCCGCAGCATGCAGATGAAATGAAGTCGTCATTAGCAGTTTGTACTTGCAGGGTGTGTATTTGTGCAGCATTTAAGAATTTAGCCAATTACAGCGTGAGCCAACGACTTAAGAGTGCACGTTCTTTCACTCAAGTAAACAGTTGCGATCCAGCCGTGTGATAACAGCGTGTATTTCCCCTTTTCCAAGCCTGGCCTTCCTCTTTGGATAATTACTTGCATTTGTAGGAGTCATCTTTTCCTATCTTGCTGCACCATCCCAGTGAAAAATAGAACCGTTTTTTTCTTCTCAGTGCAATGCAGTGGAGGTCTATTTTATTTAGTGATTGAAGGAATCTTCATGCGTGATGAGCTAGGCCAGTGCCAGCCACATGTTCAGGATGGACGGTTGCTTTCTGCTGTGGGAGGAGGAGTTAAGATTCATACGTGCCTTCAGTGTCACCCTGGAAATGCAGGGATAACAGCTTTCAGATGTGAGAGGAAGCATGGCTGATGGCGGGTCTGCAGCAGCGGTTTCCGCCATTGGTGCTTTGTCACTTAAGCAGTGACAGAAAAGTACGTCTATCTGGAATTGAAGAAGTCATTCTGGCGGTGTGGCTTTGGGTGATGATCACTGGTCTTGTTTTATCTCAGTGAAAAAACACACCACCGGTGAAACGCCAGCTCCTCCCACCCTCAGTGAGAGTGAGGGCCTGGGCTGGGCCCCATCAACGCCTGTGCTGTCATTAAAGACAAGAACTGTAATTTCTTTTTTTTTTAACTGCAGTCTCTGCACCTGCACAAGTAGGTGTGTCCGAGGACACCTGGGTGCTTTGCCAAACCAGCTGACACGCACGTATTCTCCCATTTTCACATGATTGCCGCATTTCATTTCTTCCATTTCCTGCTAACTGCCCCATCACCAGTCAACTGGGCACACACACTCTACACACCTATGGGCAATTTAATCTCAAGCCAATGACAACAACGTGCTCAGCGTGTTTTTGGGCTGTGGGAGGAGGTCACATGAGGTCACTTTGCTACCTCAGGTGTTGTATTGCCCCATGAAATTATGCATTTAACCAATACAATCTGATATACTTTGTGCACGGCTTCCATCTGCAGTGTCTAACATTTGATTTATTCTCATATTTAGAGATTAAACTTGATCATAACTAAACTGCTTTCAATGAGTGAAATCAAAGACTGAGTCCCAGGCTTTTTAGCATGGAACTGAGAGCTCAATGAAGTCTCGTCTTAAAATAAATGCCAAATTAGAGGGTTATAGAATGAAGGAAAAGGGCCATTGGGCTAGGTTCTTGGCAGTGCCACTCAGCCACTGTAGTTTGCTTTCGTCTCCTATTATTCCTGGTCTCCTGCCTGGATGAGTCAACGACGGGGAGAGAAGATGAGGAGAAGCAAGGAAAAAGAGAGGGAAGAAGAGTGAGAACAGACAAACAGACAGACAGACACACACACACAGAGAAGGGAAAGGGGAAAGGAGAAGGGAGAGTCTGTCTGTATCTTCCCCTCCGTCTGATCCTGTTAGTGCTTAAACAAGTATTTAAATTACAGAGTAAAAGTAAAAAATGTGGGATGTCTTGAAGTTTGAGCCTGAAAGTTTGGATCCAACATATATTATTAAAAACAAAAGCGGAATTAGTGCTCATCTAGAAAATTAACCTCTGTAAGATTTGACGTGCAAATTACAAAATAAGAAAATGCAAGTCTTTACGCCTGCATCACTGATTGACCTAAAGAAACCTGCTCAGCCTCAGTTCAGGACCAATAACACCAGCTCTCCTCACAGAACACGCCCTCACTGTGTTGCAGCCCAGGTAGAGAAATCTACTGAGCTTTTTCCAAACACTGCTCTCCTCCACCTCTCTGCTTGATTTCTTTTTCAGTCGTGTCCTTGTAAGATGTGCTGTGATGGCGCCAGTGAGTGACAAAACCAGATGCTTTTGCATGTTGATGCTATCACCTGATCAAACATTGTCTCCGCCGTAGCCAAACCCATGATAGCTTTTCAGTGTCTGTACTCATAATTCCAGATTGGAGAGACTCTACCCAAGAGTGCATGTACTCAGTGCTGTAAAACATCCCTATTAATTAGCTAAACCGATCCAAGAAAAACAATCTTTATTGGAAGTGCTTCAGCACCACCTCCGTGTTAGCTGTGGGTGCTTCTACTTCACTTCTTCCTCCAGCATAAATGGGAACCAGAAAGGTCCCGTGCAACGTAAAGAGTGGGGAGGCTGTGGGTCCGAATACAGAAGTGTGAGCTTTCCACCATCGCACAGCCACAACCAGGGCAACAGAATGTTTGTGGTGTGACATATCATCCTGCAGGATGCTGCCATGTCTGTGCAGAGCACTCATGGGAACTCTTTTATCTATATCTAACTCGTGCAGATTTTTGGTTTTTAACTCTGTAAAGACAATATGTAGTTATTTGAAATCCAGTTTTCACCTCTTAAACCTCTTTGACCAGCAGTTTGTTAGCTAACTGTTGTTCATTTATTCATCCAGGTACCCCCCTAAATATTACTTCTGTTATTTTTAGGTTCTTGTGGTTGTAATGACCAAAAGTAAAGATGAAGAGCCTGGAAGAATACAAATATACAGGCTATGTTTTTTGTTTGTTTGTTTGTTTTTGATTAAATATAAAGAGCCTTTATAGGTGTTCTGCAGTCATGTGATTCTGATGACACAGGAAATTTAGATGGGGCAGGAAGTGAGAACAGAAGCTGGAAATGACGGAAAGTGAGTGTTCAAAAGCGCTGGGTAAGTCTGCACTTGACAGGTATTAACCTAAATATAGTAAAAACATATTGGATATGATCCGTACACACTGGAGAAAAGTGATTTTTTTTTTCCTTGTTGGATTTTTTCTTGTCGGTGTGGAGATGATGGGCATCACGAATTATCTACTGCTACACCACCAGTCAGGTGAAGGTGTACAATAGTCTGGAGGCTTACAACTATTCACCATTAGTTTGTGGTGAACTTCCTGGAACAAGGAAAGCTAAAGCAGCTAGCAAAGCTTAAAAACAAAGACCCAGATAACCATCTAGCTTCGAAACACAAGCTGTAGACCCAAGGTGATATTACTGTTAGCTATGATTCCAGAATTATCTTAACACACTGAAATGTGTATATATTTGTGTGTGTATGTATTTATGTAAGCAGCTTCTTTACTGTAGCCTTCGATTTGATCGGTTGGAACAACCGTAGACAAGACAAACCATTGGCACAGTCTGGTTTTTTTCGTTTGTTTGTTTTTCCTATGGGCAAATCATGTCTGTGAAGGTTCTCACTCATCCAGGTCATAGTTACCTTGGATATGGGCTTCCTGCTACCCATATGCAGCCGTGATGTTTGACGTGACGTCAACTGCAAACCACTTATTCCAGTGCAGCAGTGATAGGTTCATCTGGACCCACATGCAGCATGGTCGTCTGTTACAACGAACCCATCTGCTCCCTTATTTACTTGACAGAAATATAGGATGTTGTCTCTGTTGCTTTCTTCAGGAGGTTGTGCTGAACTGGTGTCAGACTCCCCAGTGACATGACTCCATTATGAAGTCTGTTATTCCTGATCTAATGAGTAGCATACGCAGTATAGTCAGGCTGCTGGAGACCAAGAGCCAGGTTTTATACAGCTTCACGCAGGAGGTGACGCTGGTTGTGTAAACCACAAACTTCTGCCTATATAAGAAGCCTCCAGCTTTCCATGTGTGCACGCTGAGCAGTTAATCAGGCTTTCTTTCAGGCTGAAGTGCAAGTCTTTAGCCAGGTATATTGTGTTTTCAGTTATTTCTTAAATACCATCAAAGTCTCCTGTTGATGAGAAAAGCAGGATGTACAGAAGTGAATCCCAGCAGATGTGAGCATGTGAAACGCCTTCTGTCGGTGAGGAGGAGAAACACAATTTATGTCACCCTGGCAGCTCCTTTCATTCTGGGGGGATGGGAACTGTGCTTCAGCTGGAGAACATTTAAGGGAGGTCTGGTGCAAGACGGTGAGAATTCAGCCGATTTCAGATCAGCCCACATGATGCACCGAGCCTGGGTTTAGGTTCCACGTCATAGCCATGGAGCGACGGCGAAAGAGGGAACTGTGGTTCTGCATTGTGTTTCTGAGTGTTTCTAGTGGAATGCACAATAGTTGACACCGAAGTGCTGCCATTAATACAGTAAATAGCAGCGTCTCAGTGTTGGAGGAAGGACGCAGACTTTGTGAAGCTTTTAAAGGTTTAGAGGGAAGAATGAAACACACAGTGTAGCAGAAAGAGACAGGGATGCTGAGAAGAAAAAGCAGCTTTTAGTGCTCCACGTCACATGTTAAACAATAAGAACTGGTTGGGTTTAGGCTGACTTGGAGGCGGGCGGGTGCGGTGGATGCGCAGGTTCTGATTGGTTCAAGGGACTTGGCCATATTTAGATTAACGGCCCGTCCCTCTCTGGTTGGCGTTCAGCTGTGCTTTGGAATGAAGGCACAACGTCTGGGCTGCGCTCACTCTCTCCACATCACATGATGGAAACTCAGGGAGAGCTTGTTCACTGGCGCTGGAGCACACCTCTGCAGCTCATCAGACCATTCTTCTTTTTTCCTGGCCCATCGTGCCGTCGGTGGAAATCTGATCGTTTATTGATCATGCCCAACCCAATATAAAGACTATGTCACATGGTGAAAACATCTGGACGACAGTGGGCCCAGTTTTTGAACACAAAGACAAAGTGAAGTAGCAGTTGTGTTTTGATGTTATACAAATTGTCGTATGCAAATATCTTAGACACATAAAGGACAGATGCCTTCGGTCTGGGTGGCTGGTGTTCACTAAGTTCCACTGGCCATTTGTTAAACCTGGCAGTCAGTGTCATTGTACACACTCACAATACTTTTTTTTTTTTTCCCTTTTCTGTCCACGTTTGCAAGCGAAAAGAGAGAGAGAGAGGAGGGGCCCTCCTTCGCCTGACATGAAGTTGTTCATTTCCCAGGCCTGCCACATCAACACAGGGAGTAGACTTGGCCGAGGCGCAAAGAGGAGGAACAAAAAAGAGACTAAAAACAAGTAAGAGTCGACCACAGAGGAGAAAAATGGAAGGATGTGCTGTCCCATTTGACTTAATACACTTATGATGCTACGGTGGCCTTTTGACTCCGCAGACCTACATTCACTCTCAGTTTCTATAGTTTCTATAATATGTGCTCCTTGTTGCATATCTTTGTCTAATGCTTCATTTACGAAAAGAGAAACATTCCTTCTGTGCGATGAATCAGCCTTCACTCCTAACAAATCACCTTAGATAAAGAACTGATGAATCAAAAGTGCCAATGAGAGATTATGTTCTCTGCCACATACAGCAGATCCCTGAATTTGCTTCATCATGTCATCAAGTGAGCACTTTCCAGCCTCAGTGTGCCACAGACTCACTTTAACGGTTCTACTGAACCTGATAATGACAGTGACCACCCACATCTGAGGTAGGTTATGCCACTTCCTGACCCCACAATCCCTGGTGACTGTTAATCACTGCACTTGGACCCTTTGGTAAAGCAAAATTTAACCAAAAAACACACAGATTATCAATGATTATAAATCAAAATGGGAATTAATGATGTAGTGTGGAGTGTGGCTTAATGATGTGATGATGCCTTCCACAAAAGAGGAGGAAATTCGCCTGAACTGGACTCTTCTCACACCTCTCACACACTCTCTCAACGTGTCAGAACACTAAAGAATCTGCATTCCTTCTTGTTTAACAAGACACCAGTGCTGACAGCAGCCTTCTTTCTTTATTTCCACCACAACATTTCTGTTGTGGCTGTAGAAATAACTTTCTTTGAACCGATATTGAATAGATGAATATATGATTGTTCAACTTCAAACTGCTAACTGAGTTCTCTATCTGTCTCTTCCTCTCGCTCTCACTCCATCCTGTCTCTACCTGTCTCACGCATTGCTGAAGTTCTTTATCCGTCTTTACCACCCACCCCCACCACAATTTTCCTGCTAACATCTTTAAGCAGCAGGAGGGAGCAGAAGCACCCAGCGAGGAGCAGTCACCCTTGGGCGTCCTTTACGAGAGTTCAGGAGGTAGGGTTGCAGCACCGGGGTCAGACTCCACCTTCTGCCACCCTCCAAACCAAGTCCAGTCCCACCCAGTCTGTCCCTGCTTTTCTTCTAGCAGCAGTTTCTTTTTTAAAACTCTGTATAATGAACTCCAGTTCCTCCTGATGGAGGGCTGCTTTATAAACGCAGTATTGGCTCAAAGTAGCTTTTTTACCCATAAAAGAACCATGAGATACCCACCCACCAATTTCATTCTAAATCTCCTGATATACTATGAATGAGGGGATGCTGTTGTTTTTTTTTTGTTGTTGTTGTTTTTTTCATTGCCTGACACTGTTTTTGAGAAGTCATTTAAAGGAAAACCATGATGACAGCAACAGAAAATAACTGGCATAAATGAAAGAAAGTGGAATATCTTTTTGTTCTGTCCTCAAACCAGTTTAATTCTTTGAGCATCTGGATTCACTTAGCGCTGTACTGCTGGCTGCATCATGTTCAGCTCTGCACTCCGGCTTTGGCTACGGAAACAAAACCTTAGGAAGGAAAAATGAAAACTCTGCTGAGGAACTCCATGTTGGTGGAAAACGACTTTATTGGTCTCTCACACGCAGAATCTGTCATAAGGTAGACAGTGTGGGGGGTTATTATCATCATCAGCCCCTGATTAATATTTAAACTTTAGGACGTTTTCTTACGTAGGACTTTGAGACAAAAATTAATCTTATGTGTATTGTTTTCTTTATCTACCTGCAAAATTAAAGCAGTGGGAATGCGTTTACAGCGACATGTGAAACCTTTAATCACTGCTTTAGAGGAGACAAATCAAAATCAAGAAGGCTTGAGCAGAGGCATAAAAGAGGGAGTGGTCAGTAGGCTGATGCAGCCCAGAGCCTGCTGGTAATTGTAGTTTTTACCTCTGGATGTGCTGCACAGCACAATTTTTGAGACGCTGCGTTAAGTATGATTTTGAGGTAGTCTGCTACTAGTGCAACTGTGTGTGTGTGTGTGTGTGTGTGTGTGTGTGTGTGTGTGTGTGTGTGT